>UCOJ01000080.1:0-233922 GCA_900474305.1 Cecidostiba fungosa | reverse complement strand
ATCGAATGCAGATGTTATGGACCAATGCCAGTATGCCAAGAAATATACTTCCTTTACATCGTATTTATATAAATTTTCAAATTTTACATGAGTAATTTGTGATGCATATATTATGACAATTATGAACAAAATAGTTTTCAGACTGCTGAACTTGATTTTTTATGTTTGTTTTTTAGGTAGCAAAATGTTGCCGCTTGCATGCGTTTAAGCATTATAAATTATTTAGTTAAAGCATTAATATTTATAATATTGTCATGCAAATAATTATTGGCTATACTGATACTGGTTCTTGATAAACATTTCGACGTCATCAAAACTACCAAGATACTAGCTAAAAAAATAAAATACAATGTAAATGATAAAATGAAAGCGACGAAAATGTCTTAAAAGTATTGAGAATTAAGGAGAGACGAATGCACAGAGTATAAAAGAGGAAAAAAGATAAGATGAGGTATACTTAGGGGCAGTTTAAATTTAATATTAATAGAGAATGTAAAAGATGTGTAATATTAAAATGATATATGTATATGAAAAATGCGATTGTTCTAAGAAAATGAAAATTAAATGACAAGATACAATGCTGAAAAATGCTTGAGTACAATCTGACGTAAAAGGAGCATCGAAGGACTTGCTTCTAAATCATGTACATTCTGGTTCAATTTCAATGATAATATCAATAAAACAAAGATTTTAATTCATCAGTTTTACTCTGTCTTCTTGAACATACTTTTTTAAATATATACAACGTGTGTAATGAATAAAGGTTTATTTTCCACGAAAAAAGTAATCTTGCTTTAAAAGCAAGTCCTTGAACTGTGTAATAAATAAGAACAACGGAGCTCTAGGCGAAAGCAGACCACAGAAATGCAAACAAGCATAATATGCGAAAAAAAGAAATCGAGGTATATATGTTCTATATACATAGATGTAAAAGATAATTCAGGAGAATAAAAGAGTAAGAGCGAGAGAGAAGATGAAAAAGATTATAAAAAAGAAAGTGTGTGTTGAGGGTAAGAGTATAATGTGTAACTGCATTTGGGTTGTCGCGACGCATCGTATGCGCGCGTATGTTTTTGTCACAGGATACGAGATTGGTTTTTCTTTAAATAAAGTATATCTGTTTGACTTTTATTAAAAAATAACTTTTATAATAATCGTAGAACGAAAGCGAGCGAGCAAATGATATACGTAGTCCAAGTATACATATACGAGCTGATTTGGAACGAACGTTTTTCTTTCTTTGTATTTTACTATTAGAGGACTTTCGAGCAGTATCTGCAATTAAAAAAATGCATTATCATTTTATCTTTAGTTGCTTAGGACATCAAATGACATTACGAATTTTACATTTGGGTGTTACAATAAAGTGTTAAAATACTTTTACTTCGTTTTGCCATTTCAAAGTACCCACTCTTCGATTCTCCTGTTAGTTTTGTTTTCTCTATTCATCGGGGGAAAATCACGTAATTTGTACAGCAGCCGCCAGAGCATATTTACATGCAAAACATTTTAGAGCTTCGCACGTGCGAATGAGACGGTAAACCAGAGCAAATAGTAGAGCCTCCGCTGCACATGTTTATGTGTGCATGTGCTGAAAGCGTAGTTCGAAGTAGAAGTCAATGAGTTACAAACTTCGCGCAATGCTCGTCGTGTGCAATGTGACGCAACTCAGCGCAGGGTTTAATTTCTATCGGCAATGGAGATTGGAGAAACGTAGTTTTTCGACCTTTTGTTTTTTGCGTCTCCCGCGATTGATATTTTTTGTTACACGTTTGATCTTATTTGCATAACTCAACACGTTAAAACTGTTTCGATTTTGCAATAATAATTATTCAGGGCAATATAGAAATAGATAAAATCATTGGATAACGACAAATTTTATTTTCCACCGATATGACTACACTTTGGTTTTACGGGAACTACATCCAGTTAAGAAAACTCGAAGTCGACCTAGCAAGTGATAAACCCGATGATAATTACGTCAGTGCGGCTACGTAAATAGTTGTAAATGGAGCTACAGAAGTACGAGTTTCTTCACATTGCACTGGTTATAACGACTCTCGACTTCAAAACTTTATGTAATTGGAAGAGGAGCTGAAGTTATAATGTAAAAGTGTATTTTTCCGTGAATTGAAGAAAAAAAAACCCAATGACACCAAAGTTTGAGCCGAAAGAAACCCATTCGCTCTATGAAAGGATATGGAAATCCATCAGAGTAAAAGTGTACACAGAGGCAGTTTTTTCTTCAGACCAGGCATTCTAACGAAGTTTGCACCGTAATTTCCAGTTTCGAAGTTTTTCGCTCACTCGCTCGGTAACCGATCGGTCAAACGATTCAGTAAAATACGGTTCTCAGTAAATTTAATTGTTTAAAAACACGCTATTCGAAAATACTTGGTATTTTTCTCAACAAGCTGCACAGCTATTCATTAACTTTGATACAAGGTAAATCTTCTTCAAATACCCTCGTGACTACTTAGCATTTTTCTTCACGAGCTCCTCGGAGATCTTAATCTTTCGAATGTATTTACTCTCTGCGCGTGGATTTGAAAAAAAGAAAATGCTATCATTGCCTATGCTCGCATGAAATTGTGAAAGTGGACTCGGCGGCTGGTATTTTAAATTCGTGAGCCTAGAGTTTCACTCGAAAATTAAAGAAGAAAAAAGTTACCGTGGCAATATGTAACTAGAATTATTTTTGTGAACGGTGGCCTAATTTCCAGGAAGAATTCGTGTAACTCGATACTTTATTATTCAAAATCAATGATAAAACCGATGCAGTTGTAATTAATTTCACGTAACAGATTTTTATACAATAACGTGTATTTCTATTTTCAGAAACCCTTGACACAATCGACATCTCGCATGCACCTCTTCCCAAAATCGCCCTTCACCAGCAGCAGCAGCAGCAGCAATAAGTAAGCGAAAAGGAGAAAAAGACCGGCATCGTATACCTACGCACACGTAAAAGGGAAAGCTCCCCCAAAGAGTCCTGCTCCGGTCCCTCGCGCAGAAAAAGTCAAGGCCGCCAAAATTCTCACGCGCAACTGGCCCATTGCAAGAGAGAGTGAGACAGACAGGGGCATCTGACGTTGTAGACACGGGCAATATAGCATATTATAGCTGATCCAGCCTCCTTCGAGTCTCTTTCGCTGGCACAGCTGAGCCTATAATATTATAGAGAGTAGGGGGACGCGTGTGTGTCGGCAGCCGAAGGAAAAACGTATACTATATATACTTTAATATATACACGAACGATACGTTCTCTCTTTCTCCGCTCGCGCTCGGTTGCGCGCCGATGACACCTGTGGCTGCGGGGCTATACGCGACGACGGCAGCCGTTCGTTCGCTCGCCGCTGCCACTCAGTCCCGCCGCGACTCTCCTCGTGTTTATACGCGAGAGGCAGCGCCGCGTGCTGTGCGCCGCCGCTGCTCTTTAACTCGCGCGCCAGCGTCAGCGCATGCGCCCACAGTGTTTACGTGCGCGACACCGTCTCTCTCTCTTTCTCTATCTGTATATACTACTATACTATATAGGTACTCGTGTGTGCGTGTGTTTTCGGATCGAGCGGCCTTTCGCGTGAAAGCGCGACCACGACTCAGATATACCTATACATACATACATATATATACACTTGTGTGTACTTACGCGAGTGACTGCGCGTGTGTGTCTGTCTGTCTGTGCATCCGACTTCTCTCTTCAGCTTCAGTCTTCTCTCTTTATCTCTCTGACGTATGTGTGCGCGTAATATAATCGAGATCGTCGCGCGACTCCTCTAAATCACCTAGTACTCGCACTTTCTCGCTTCTCGTGTGCTATACTGATCTGTGTGCTGTGCGATAAATATTGTTCTTCTGGAAGCATCCGATATATCCTTGAAAAGTGGTGTCAGTGTGAAGTTTTTCTTTCCTAGAAGAGCAACGACGTCGACGACGACAACAACAATAACAACAGCCCCAGAGGCTTTTCGGCGCAGCAACGTGAGTATACCTCTATATTATTATCATAGCCGGGTTCTATCCCGCTTTACTTCTCTCTCACTTCTCTTCGTCTTCCTTTCTCCCGCATATACACTGGTTAACCTCCTTTCGATCGTTTCTTTTTTTTCCACTCCCGCCGCCGCCACCGAGCGGTGAAAGAGAGACAGAGACGAGGCCGGACTGTGACGTCGGCATTACAGCGACCTCACCGTTCGAATTTCCCGCGCAAATTTTCCCCCCCGTTTCGGGGAATAGCAGCAGTGCGCGGCTACACACAGCTTTCTTGAGGTCGCGCGCGGGCAGCTGATGTGTTTTGTTGTGTGCATTATGTAGTATAGTTTCGTGCAACAGTGTGTGAGTGCGCGCGCGCGCGCGCGTGGAGAATTGTGAGCGTGACGAAAACGCACGTATTACATACCTACCTATATACACGACCGACTTTTCTCGACTCGCCGGCGAGTAGACAACCGCTGGCGTTTTCTTCGAGAAGGTGAGTTGTTGTTGATTTTCGAGGGGGTTATGTTCGCTGTATACTTATGCGTCCGTATTTATTATACAGATACAGATGAGGAAAAAAAGAAACAGGAAACCGCGGAGAGGTTTCTCGCGTCCTTTCTGGTTCAGCGTGTCGAGGTTTGTCGATTAGACGACCGGCTGTTTGTTGTTGTTGTTGTTGCCGTTATAAGCGGAAAGCTGCGAATGCCTATATACCGGATTTTGACTAATTGTCATGTAATCGCCGCCTGTCGAGAGGTGCCTGTTTGTATGCGTGTATCTATATATAATACATATAAGTACTCGCGGTAACGTCGTCGCGCTTCCTTATCAGAATTATGCGCGAGTCAATAACTTCGGTCAAAGAGAGAGATAGATTGTGAAACACACAGCGCGAAAGCCGTGTGTGTCTCTCTCCTTATCGGTTAATCGTTTTCGATTTTCGATAAGTCAACTTCTGTTGCTGCATCGTCAGTCAGTGTCTTGCGCGTATAATAAGTAACTTCTTTTTTTCCTTCTCCTTTTGCTGGAATCTTTTGTTTCCCGAGGAAGCTTGTTTACTCGCACCAAGAAAACACACTCGCGTATAACGATGCATATACTTACACGTGTGTCCAAGTGTAATAATAATAATAACAATATCAATAAATAACACAAAGTGAATGTTATACACACGCAGTGGCACTTTTTGCTAGATCAGCGAATAAGCGCGATTACGGCAAGGATTTTCAGTCGGAGATTTCGATCGGACTGCTGAATGAAGGTAGAGAGGGGGGTGGAGAGACTTTTAATGCGATTTCCTTTAAACCGGTTTTGTTTATAAGCAACGAGTGTGCGCTAATTACCATATTTCTCTGAAATGATTAAACAAAGCTCGACACACACACACGGGGTTTAAAAATAACTCGAAAAAGTTTCACTTTTTAAGAGGAGAAAACGCGAGTTACTTTGATATGTTGGAATAGCTTTATTTTACTCGAACCCGCATTATTCGGTGAATAATTGACGCATTAGTATATATAACTGAGGTCCGATAACGACGACGACGACGACAATGTCAGGAGGAATTTATTATAAGGTTAGATGCACACATTGATTGGATTTTCGTGTCGCGCCTGATGTGTCTGCTATATGGAACTACGCGTAGTTCGCGTAACGTTACGCACGAATAATAAGTATACTCGCGGCGACTCGTTCCGTATCTTACGGAGCGGTTCGGTGAAAGTTAACGAAGATTTTCCTATCATTTACATGCCTATCTTGCGCATGTGTGTGTGTGTGTAAGTATGTATACACTAGAGTGATTTTTCCTTACACACGCGCGCGAGCTCGTGCACTTCCTCGTCCGCTTGAAAACAAACTCTCGCAGATGGTCACGCGACAATCGGCTTCGATTTATAATTTCGAGTGCAATTTTGAGCTTGTATATAGATAACTCCTCGATACGCTCCGATGACTCTCGGATAGTATTATATATTACTGTTTAATGCGTCTATGTAATGCAGAAAGGTGGGCCTCGATTCGATGCGCGCCGACTTTTTTTCGCTTTACATAAGAGCCTGCGAGAGATACTTATTTCCATATCTTCGGCCGCGCGCACACACGGACGGACCTTATATTTCGACGAGAAGTGCATGTGTCGACCGCGGAGAGAGAGAGAGAGAGATTGCGTCATTGGAGGGGAAGGGGTATACGATTTAAATGGAACGCGTCCGCGTTTGTTTTTATATACCTATATACACTCCTTTACGTTCGACTCATGCGTGCGTGTGACTACTTCACGGGTGCAGAGTAAAAAAAAATGATAAATAGAACGATTAGCTCGTGAAGACTCGGTGCGTGATTTGGCAATTTCATCACTGGTAAATTCGATTTCGAGTCTTTCGGTCGTTGAATTAGTTTTTTTCTTCTATTCTGTAAATTCGAATTCGTCGATCGATCCGGCTGACCTATTTTTAAATGCCGGCAGCCTTTTGTTATATAGCACCGCCGCCGCGGGAAGATTGAAAGGAAAATAGGTTTACTACCCGCGGTCACACCTTTACTGCCTCCGATGAAAAATCTCGTAAACATTCCTTCTCTGCCAAAGTGTAACGAATGAAGCTCCATTTACGAAAAAAAAAAAAAAAAAATTGATTAAATTTCCAGATGATCCCTCGGCGTTGAGTTATAAACGAGCTAAAACGCGAATTTGACACCTGCGCGATGCCTCTAATCGAACGTCAACAGTGTCGCGCGAACATAGGCCGCGACATACAATATCTGCGCGAGTATAGAACGGCTCAGACGACCTTCGTGTCTCGAGTGCTTGTGTACGTGTATGTATAGTACATGTATAGATGTGCACGTGTGCGTGTTTCTCGCTCTCGAAATCTCGTGCTGATGTCGCGGATGCGATCTGCGTGTTTATAATTCCTGCCGGTTCGTACGCGCTGTAGCGCTACTGCCAAAACAATGGCTATCTAGATGCTGACGTTTTTGGGATGAATTGGAAGTTTGTGAATGGCTTCGTTTTGGTGCCTTCTTTGTTTTACAATATACTGTATATCTGCTTGTTGTCAAATAGACGTTTATTTTATTGATGTTCAGAAAGATGATTATTTTGATTGTGTTTTTGAATTATATTTAATGCTATTTTTGTCATTGTATGCAAAGGCCTGGATACCACTACTGCACGTGCTTGCATAAATAAACCGTCGCGTTTCTCTTTCTTATTTTCATGAAATACTTCTTATCGAACGTTTTTGATTGAAGATTACTAGCGATATCATATAACCTATTAGTTTTGTGTCCTATAACATTGTCTAAACCAAGCGATTTCATGACAGCAATATCTTTCTCAAATTCAGAAGCATTTGAACTTTGATGTTTTCAAAGTGTCTTTAGACTTCCGTTTGTTCCGATTTTCTATATGCCAGCTTTATGTTCCTTTGTTGACACTATCTTGTGTATAGACGAAATCGTATAATTTTATTTGAATGGCTATTCCCGCATGGCTCGTGCTGGTAATTTTTCAAAGATTAAGTGTAAAAGCTTGTTTCGACTCGTTACTAAACAATGTGTAGCGATATTAGAGACGTCGTGGGCTTTCTATTATAGGAACTGCGGGGTTTTTCCGAAAATGTAGATAACAGTGACAATATTCCGCAAGATAAAATGAAGTGTATCTGTTTGTCTAGAGCGAATAATTTATGGAGAAATAGTTAGCGTCGAGAACGATTCGTCATTCATTTAATTAAATTTTAAATCCATAATTTTCGAAGAAGTTTCACATTAAAATCCGAAAATCCGCAAATAGTAATCCATTATCAAACACGATAACATTATATTAGTATCAACAGCTGCGAGTCACTAATCCAATATTTTTTCTTAAACTGCGTGCTATACATTAATCAGCTCTAATTTTAGTTTCGCCATAGCAAACGACATTGCAAAATTTTCAAAACTTTTATTTTGATAAACCTTACAAATTATTTAAGACCGGCGAGTTTTCTTTGAAATTTCACACACACTGCAATTTCGATCAGTGTATATATAATGTATAATATAAGCGTATGTTTTTACTCGCTGTTTGTTCAGATGCATCTTATCTTGATCGACTTTTAACACAGCGTATTTCTCAAACAATAAATTTGATCAACTGCCGCTTCTTACATTGTATTATAACTTCCATTATTTTTCATACACCGCTCCAAGCATCAGTCGGCAGAGAAAATTTAAAATACGTCAATTATTCTCAACTTATATTTTCTAACGGAATATGATGGAGCTTGAAAACAAATAGATTCTTTCAGCAAAAATTGAAAAAAGCCTGCTTTCAAGAAACCCGTCTATGAATGAATTCATTAATATTCGATCAACTGATAAAAAGCTTTTTGCCGCCACGTGATGTATAGAATCCAAAACAGTTTTTTTTTTTACTCCTCGCAATATAGTTAACAAAAACTAACGACATTCTCGTAATTCACAAATAAATCAAATTCCCCACCAAAGCGCAAAATTAAAGTCACGAGCCGCGCAGCGACAGTTCCAATTAATTTCGCCGGGCCTACTCTCGTCTCTCGCGTAATTGTCAAGCTCTCTCAGCAGTTGAAATCCAGTTTTGGAAATAATTTGCATACCCAAAGCTCGAGAAGAGGCAGCTATAAATTTTCGGCGTCATTAAATTAAAAATCTAAAGAAATAGAGCAGCGGCAACGGCACAATTTCCGATATAGTTTTGGAGCGAGACGGCTTGTACATTTTTCCCCTCTCGCTTCGACACAATTTCAAGACGCGGCGTAGACTCGTCGTGCATTCCGTGGCGAACGGATTCCGGAGCGCGTTTTCTTCGGTGAGCCCGAGTACTAGAGTGAGAGAAGAAGTGGCACGGCTTACGGTACAGCATTTTCCAGTCGAGAAAGAGAGAGAGACCGACTGTTGAGGGGCTATATACACAGGCTCTTCCTCTTCCTCTTTTTGTTGCGCCGCCGCCGTTAGCCCGCGTCCGATCGGATCGTGTCTTTGGCGAGAAGGAGAGGCTTGTTGCAGCTGCTGCTCTTGTCTGTCGTTGATGCGTGCACGCTTTTGGCTTTTCTTTTCGGAGGGGTGAGTTTTCCGCTGGCTCTTTTCCCCTTTGCGCGGATGGAAGTGTTGAACACTGGATGTAGAGGATTAGGAGCTGTGGTTAAAGACGTCGCATAAATTTATTTCTTTTTCGTTCGTTGAATAGCTCTTTGCATATTTGTGGTATTATGCGTCAAAAATTTGACAGTACGCACGTATATAACGAAATTATTTCCGTCATTTTGACCTAATTTTGAACACGACCGGTTTATTCTTACGCAAAGTGTACGAAATTTTTCTGTTAACGCATTTGTTGACCTGATTTCCTTCAACCGACCATTAGGAATTAGTCTTTCTATTCTACGATACAATTAACAACGCATTAAACTGAGATTACCGTTTCGTAAATTGCCTGATGGCATACTACTGCAATCTATATACACCGATCGTCGGCTACTCCTCTCTCTCTCTCTCTCCCTCAAAACAATGAAAACATTTTCTACACAGCTTCAAAAGCCTCAGGCTTGTTGGTCATTTTCCTTTCACTCAAACTAGTTTAGCATTGTTTTCACTCTTGAAAAGGCGCACTTGATTTCACTCCAAAAAACGCGATCGCGCGTGTCTCGCCATTTTACAAAAGCTATACCTATATACATCTGCACACATTCGAATTCATACATAATCTCTGTATTATCATGTATCTCTCAGTCGCGAGAGAGTAGCTTCTAAAATCAGCTCGAAAAGTCGTCTAATTGCGCCGTTGATAAAGTAGCACTTTCACAATCTTTTAATGGGGTGTGGAATGCGGATTCACGGGCACGCGCGCCGCCAGGCATCGTAATTCCACTCCGCCTTTTCGAAGTCCGCCTGCTGTTCCTGCTGCAGTAGTGGTCGTCGTAGTCGTCATAACGAGCTTCTTCTTTGCTGCTCCCCGCGCGCGCGGTTAATCATTAGACGCGCGTCTTTAAGCACGAGGAGTAAAATTAATTGCGCGGCTCTGTGTGACGCGTATACTCCTGATAGAGTGTGTGTTATATAGCTGATGATGCTCGTGTCGTGTCATAAACAGGCGTAATGACAATTGACGCATTGTGTATATAATAATTGTTGCGGGAAAATCACGACGTGCGATTGTGATTATGTCTCAATGTTTATGTGACGACTCTTAATATGTGAATTGAAAAGTATAAATATATACCTTGTCGTGTGTAATATTATTATATATAGGCATGCTGCGTTGATAAGGAATGAATGACGAAAAAAAAAGTATAATAAATAAAGTTCGCTCGATTTCTCGAATCCTATGTTAATGTACTTTCGTATTTCATAAGCGTTTTTCAGAGCCGCAGCAGCAGCGCGCTTATGCAAGTCCCTGCTCGAGAAACTCTTTATATCGAGAGAGAGAGAGAGATTTCTTCTCGAGGTTAAAAAACTACGCGTGAAAACGCTTCTCGTCAACACAGCCGGCAGCCCGTATAGAATCGCGTGATGGCAAAAAGCTCTCCGCGCAGGGATCGAATTGTTTCGCGGTGTGTGATATAACGATGATAAATCGTTCGAGTTGTATTTTTACTTCGGAAATTGGTCTCTCGATTCTAGAGAGATCTGATGTTAAACAAACAGCTGTCCCGATGGAAAAAATCTCTCGCTGCCGTTATGTGCGGTGAGAACACCAGCGACTATGTCGTCTATATCTATATATAAAATTCGATACTCTTATACAGAGACAAGAAAAGATCGATCGATCCAATCCAATTTTTCAGCGACGGCCAAGTAAAACCAATAAGCGCAATAGTCATCGCTTCTAAATTTGTATACTCTCCTCTGCATCAACATTCGTTCACGCCGGCGACATCACTTCCTGCATTTTTCGTTGGGCTATTAAGGGAAAAGTGTCACGTAGTCGCTCGAAACCGTTCGTCGCGTGTATATGCATCTCTCCGGAAACGAAAGTCTTTCGACCCTCTGTAGAATCGAAAAAGAAAAATCTCTTTCCGACGCACCAAAATGAAAAAAGAATAAGCGCATCAGTCGCCACATATCTCTGTACTATATACACCGCAGAATATATATATATAGTATATATAGCGGCTTATCGACGAGCGATCGAGATCCCGCTCAACGTACGTCCTTGACTCGATCCAACGCCACCACCGCCACCGCAACCGCGTGTGTAACGCTTTTACTCTCTCGCGGCAGCGGCTTTTCACTCGCAATAGCCTCTATGTACTCTCTGTTGCTACTGTGCCTATACTTGTTATTAATTTCGCGCTCTTTCCGGACTGACTTTTCCGTCTACACACTATGCTCCATTGTTTCGCCAGCTGTGTTTTGCTTTCTTTCGCGGATTATTTTTTCAGAGAGCCTCTCGTTTATATCGCGATCGAGATTTGGCCAATTTCTCTTTCGAGCAGCGTATAAAAGGAAGGGGGTATCGAAGTAAAAGCGGCGAGGCATGGTTTCTTGCTGCCGGACGTGATATGGTATGGTGGGAGTGTCGCGTCGCGATTTTTTTAGTGTTATAACTTTGCTGGATTTGGGTCAGGTATATGGCTTCGTTCCGAAATTGTTAGCGATTGTGCCTTTTTTTTATTTTGAAATTCGAAACGCGTTGCTAAGCGGGAGACTTTGACACTTTTCCAGACCTCACGTGCGCTCGTCTTATCAGAAGAGCAAACAGTATGGAATAATTTTTTTTTTTTTTTTCTGAAACGCATTTAATTTTCTTATATATACTGCGTTTCTGAGCTGACGGTGTGAAAGGAAATTAGGTTAACGCGCAGTTGTTTGATAATCAACCGTAAATAATTAATTGTTTTTAATATAGAAGAGCTATATACTCGAGTGATAAATAATTTTTTTTTCTTTTCACCGACGACTCGATTCGCTGAGTTCTTGTTAGTGGTGATACAATGTAGAATAGCAGCGATTTCAGAGCCGTATATTAGCGGGAATTTTTCTCAGGTTCTATAATTAACAAAAACTACTTTGCTCTATCAAGGAAACGGTAAATCTCGACTTTTCTTGTTGCTATATTTAGACTAAAAGCCGTAAAAAGAGCTGCGCAGATTTGCATTTGTAATGAAAATAAAACGAGCGTTTGGATATTCTTTTTTATTTCATTACAGCTGTACACAAGCTTTTTATTGCTAAACGAATGCTTTGCGAAAAATGCTTATTGAATTAACACTTGTATAGCAATAGACACAGTTAGAAAAAAAAATGAAATCCAAAACCTGTTACAACGCATTCAATTTATCTTGCAAAACGATCTCTGAAGCTACGTGCTTGAAAAAATATTATGACGGAATTTTTTCTGTTTATACAGACCTTGACTCAATCTCGCTATCAGAGAAACAAATAACGAAGCTCGGTGAGAAATTAAAACGAGATTTATCCTTAAGTTTTCTTAATTATTGCCGGCAAACGATATGCTCGCTCGTGTTCAATGCCACACTAAACGCACATTAACGGTAATATGTAGGAAGAAAATGCATTATTTGAGCCAGTGATCCATATATTTTCCGTTTACACCAGAATAAAAAAGGACAATCCGACTCTTGATTGCTTTGTTTCTTTTCAATCAAATCAAATATTTTAAAATCAGAGCGCTAGCTCTAAAAGGCATATTGGTTGAGACTTTCCTAACCTATAAAACAAATTATTATCACTCTTGGATCATAAATAAAAAACAAAATTGTGCAATCGTAAAGCACACAAATGCGGTGGATACTGGTTCTTGTTATAATGAAAAATGTTTATACACGTTTAATAATAGTCTTTGATTAATTAAAACAAACAATGAAAAGCACGATACAAGAGATGAAGACAGTTCTTGCTAAGAAATTTATTAAAAAATATTAAACATTTGATCACTTAAAATATGCCGTGGATATAGGAAAGCATTATCAACTTAATTTGTTTTGTTACGAAGTGAATTTTGCGCAAACAACGAAAAGTGCGCGACTCAAGAGGTGAGGTCAGCATCATGTCACGTATAGGCTCCGACATCTCCTTAACGTGTGATAATTATATCTTCATTTCAACTACGTTTCTCACTTACACTCTCTTTCGCTCAAATTAATCGTTCGATCATTCTCGCGTACAATTTTCAACACACATACACACGTGCAGCGAAGGAGACATTCCGCGATACGGTGTTTTCGAAAAGTCACTCACTGTTTGTCTTCACGGCTTGCAAAACGTCGAACAACATTTCGCGGTTTCGTCAAGTCGAAAATTGATTGCTACGAGGGGAGAGAACAATTTTTTTTTCGTTCCTGGTCTTCCTTGTTTACTTTGACGGCCGTGTAAACATTTGCAGTAGTTGCTGTTCTGGGAATAATCTAATAAATGTCGTTTTAAAGGTGGATATCAACATTATCGCGGTCGGATAGAGGCGTAATAAGGTTTGCTTGACTTTATTTTCGTAATCAGAGGCTTCCGGTGTGAATGTTATAATATATTTAGATTTGTGCTACAATTAGTTTTAAGACAAATTAGGTAAAAATAAACTTTCTCTCAAAACGCTTGGTTATAGCTCTAAGCATAACCATATACGTCTTCAGACATTAACATATAGCACAATTAGACAGTGCCAATTTTTTGTTTCAATTAGCGTGATTGACGATGATGTTTGAATGCAATCGCGAGACTTTCTTCTGCATTTAATTCTTACGCACTGCAACTATATTTTATAAACATGCTTTTTCTCAGACTTCTCGGTTGCGATATGGTGGAAGAATCGCACGCGTTTGAGAATACGGAAAAAAGCGCAGTATTACAATCAGCTGAGCGATAACGCCTCAAAATATCCCGGCAGCGAATTAACGTTTCCATATATATGCGATTAAAATTAATGAAAAATCTTCCGCTGAAAATAAAAATATACGTCCTACAACGTGTCGCGCATCGAAGTCAGTAACATATAATACAGGCCATCAGATAACGATTCGTGAGTATTATAAACTTAGGCGTATCCACAAGAGAGCGAGTAGAACAATTTTATGACTTAATAATGATCGGTCTTGAGTAACCGCGCGCACTGCTCTTTGTGTCGAGTATATACGATGGAATCCTTGCTTTGTTTTTTAACGCAAAGCTCGCATCTGTCACGAAAATTTTTGAAATACCCAAGAATACAGTCTCGAAAGTAGGTTGACCAAAAAAAAAGAAAAATTTCACGCCACTCTACCTCGAAACCAGCTCCCACTTATATATATATACATACATGAAAAACCTACGGCAGCAAACGCACGTGCTCACGCCCGCGATAACGACCGACACAGCAACGATCTTTCCTCTCTCTCTTTCTCACTCCACCTTCTCATTTCTGATATATACTTGCAGCGGCAGCAGCAGCAGCAGCAGCTGTCTCTCGCTCTTTCGACAAAGTGAATGGGAGGACGGCGCCGTGATGCAGCAGTGCCGTGCCGAGAGACTTGAGCGCCCTGTGCTACAACCGCTTGGATAAGTCGGCGATTCGATCGCGAACTGACACATACAGTGAGAGAGAGCGTATCGAGATCGGATATACTTATAGGTATATATATATATATATACACGAGAGAGAAAGAGAACACACAAGAGATCGACAGAGATGGAGAGAGGGAGAACGAAGCCGTCCTCCACTGGCTACTATGACGACAGGAATCCGCTCCTCAAGGGCACTCTATCCAGGTGAGTTTCACTGCATTGACTTGCTTTTTTTTCTTCTTCTTCTCCTTCTTGTATATACCTGTATATAACGTGCAGCGCGCGAGTGAGTGTTGCGCGATTGTTTTGGTTTCGTTGGAGAAGTTTGGTACGACTGAGATTATACGTTTTTCTCTCAGGATTATTCGACTCCTCGCGGATGAGATGTAACGTTTTCGCTGTAGTCTGAAAATCTTATTAGTCGAGATTTTCGAGCGGTTATACGACTTTTTTTTACGAGTGCATATATAAACGCACACATCAGGATATCTGCGGCGCGTACTAGCTTCCTCATATCAAATGCACGCCCGATACCGAGCGAGAGAGAGAGAGAGAGAGAGAGAGAAAGACGCATAAAACTTTCATTGTATATTTTAAAACTACAATATTACACCGATGAATAAAACATGCGAGTTGCTCAATAAATCAATATTTTATAGATCCATTATTCACGGTTAAATAATACTTCTGCCGCTAATCATTTCTCAACGCGCGTTGTCTCATTACCGAGGCTTCAACAACTAAATTAATCCGTAGAGAGATTTTCACTGCAACTCAGCCCTGCATAGAGTCGACAAACCGATGTGTATATATATACGGCTCAACCTCATTACAAAGTTGGTGAGATTTTAGAAATCCAGCGCCGCGACGTTGTGTAACGATATTTTTAGCCGGTGTAGAATGTATTTTAAAACGCGAAGAAAAATTTCTTTCGACGACAAGAGAAAAGAAGACTACGAGCGCAGTGTATGCGTATATAGCTCTTTCTCGACAACGCGATAGCCCTACTGCGCGAAAAATTAATTATATACTAAACTCATTCCAAATTGTGCTCTCACAAAAGACGCCCGCGAACTCGTCCTCTCGAAAAAAAAGGACGAGAAATCAGAGATAGAACGCATCAATTTCCCGCGAGCAAACAAAGCGAGAATTTTTCCAGCCAAAATAAACGTTTTTCACACGCGGCGGAAGGAGAGAGAGAGAGAGAAAGAGACACGATGTAAAAGGAAAGAAACGACACATACGCTCGCGAAAACATATACGCTGCGGTATAGCGGGGAAAGCGAGATTGAAATAAAAAGGCGCGCGCGCGCGCGACGTCGAAAAATTTATTAAATGCGTCACGCGTAGCGGCCATTGTTTTTTCACTGTTTGCTTTAATTCCGAGAGAGCGTGTGTGTGTGTGTGTGTGTAGGGCATTGCACGCGGGTATACGTCAGCTTTCACGGCGTAGACTTGGTTCTGAAACTATACGTGTGGAATGTAATTAGAAGGTCGAACGGGATTTCCCGAAATTTTTCCGGGCGTACAGTTTTCAAGCATATAGACACATGCAATTATACTTTGCAAGTCACGTTTTTGGTTTCATATATATAATTTTTATCGACTTTGCGATAACAAGGAAAACTCGCTTTCTCACACGTGCTTTCTCGGAATCGCAAGTGCGACTTGTCATGATTTTTTTTTATGTAATAATTAATAGAAAGAAAAACGTACATGAAAATGCAAGAGCCACTATATAATTCCAACCCCGCAATATCAGTGTCAACGACCTTTCAACATACCCATGGACTCCAGCACACACAAGCGACAAATTTCTCCTCGACGCGTTTTCGATATATACGACAGCACACACAGCATATAGTATATAGCGTTCTATTATAGTTTCTCCGTGCGAGCGAGAGAGCATTAGCATCGGCGCACGTGCGACACGTCATAGCTTCTTTTCGCTTTTCTTCTCTATATATCTACCGCGACTATATACTACTCCGACGCGCGGAATGAATATCCGGCGAAATGCACGCGCTAATGCGAGCGCGCGCCGTCGAGCTATGCGCGGAATTCGTCGTTGAGATTCTTCTTTCGGCTGGCTCTCTCTCTCTCTCTCTCTTGAAGATGGCCATTTTTCGGTTGTATGTGTGTGAGTCATGCTTAGCTTGGGATGTGTATATATATAGGTTTAGGGCTGCAGCAGCATTCTGTGCAAATTTTCTGTGCGTGACTCACTCAGGTGCGTGTGTATATTATACAAATAGATACTTTTAATCGTAAATTATTACTTTATTTTCTGTCGATTGCTTATATTCTGACTAATATATACTCGTGCGAGAGAAGGAGAGTGTATTTCAAAATATTTTCGCAGTATACGGCCCAATCGGTCTTATCTCGTATCCTATATAATCCGGACCTTCGAGCGCAAAAGCAACTTTATTATGTATGCGTCATAACACACAGTTTTCGCACAAAGCTCGACTTGCTTTCCTTCGTTCTCTCCCCCCACTATATTTATATACCGTATAGTCTCTCCCGACAACTTTTCAACAGACACACACAGCATAATCCCGTCTATCAAAATTTCGCGTTTAGCATATTATATACAATCCGAACACATAGTCGAGATCGCAACACAGCGCAGAGCAGCGCCGGCTCACGGAGGCGTGAAGTGGCGTAAGGTCGGCTCTCGGTGGCACTGATTGCTAAATGCTCATTGACGCGTCGCGTGTACCAGGATAGAGCGCATATGTATGTAGGTACGGCTGCGCCATGAAAATTTATACGGAAACGAGGAAAAGCCGAAGGGAAACTCGACCGTTATAGCTTCGTAGAAATTGCGAGGATCATCATCGACGTCAGTATGTGTATACTGTGATGATGGATATATAATTGATTCAATTTTATTGACGCGCGAGAGATGCATATTGCGTAAAAATGATAGCATAGCTGAGTCCTGAGTATATACTTATTATTAAACAGAATCAGTCGTCGTGTATAGCTGCTCCGTCTTAGTCATGTTTGCTTACAGTTTTTGCGTCTGCGTTTAGTAACTATATCTCTGTCTGTCTCTCTCGTCGTGTTATTTCGAATATACATAGATTACGCTTCGCGAAAGCGAGATTATAACAACAAAAGAAAGGCGCTTATAGATCGACGTGAATGTATATAATACAACAGTGAGCATCTCGCGTTGAGAAATTGGGCATTAACACATTGGTATATCGCGACTTTATACCCGACAATTTGACGTAATATTATTTTATCGCTGGAAATTACAAGTAATCTCGGCATCGTCGTCGGAGTTGTTAAATCATCCGTGGAGCTTCTGCGGTTTCGTATCAAAACAGAAAGAAAGAGAAACTTAATAAAAGGGTTCAGAGCCGTGCGGCTGTAGCTATATGTCTCTGCGCGCTGCCGAGAATTAGCGCTGATGGCGATTTATAGCGACGATATAGCGTAGTATATATAAGACTAAAGAAAACTAAGGAGGTTACGCGCACTTATGTAATTGTTCCGTGCTTTATTATTAAAGTGTGACAAATTTTCGTAGTCGCTTGCATCGACGCGAGGTCAGTACCGATCCCGCGCAATTGCGTTGCGATAAACTTTTTTTTTTCCTGCAAAGATAGAACGAAATTACTATGGTTTCGCTGCAATATTATTGCTTCTTTTCGTGTTGGGGAGAAATAAAACAAGAAGCATCGACCGAGTGTGTGATTAAACGACTTAATGAGTCGATAAATTGAAATACTCTCCGGAGTGTGTACAGACGGTATTGTTTTCGTTGGCAATTAGTTCAGTAGTGCAATTCGAGTCAGCTGGCGATTAAAAAAAAAGCGATGATACTCGTCGTCGTCTCGTATTTCAATAAAGGGTAATCTAATTTGATTGCAATGTTTCTGTCGACTTTGATATATGCTCTATATGTACCGAGCTAGCATCGGTATATAAAAACCAGCGAATATACTGTTCGCCGATGTGGGTAAACGTTGCTCGTCGAATAAAACAGAGTAAGCAAAGTGAGGGTTTATGCTTTCCAAAAAAAAAAAAAAAGAAAAATGTTTTGTTTACCGGCCAAACGTTTGTCGAAGACAAACATATAAGCGGCAAAAAATTGGATGCACGCGAGGAAAACTGAAAACTGCTAATTAATTAAAGCACGTCAAACAAACAGCGCTTATTATATACAGAGTAAAAAAGAAATTTACTACGTATAAGAGAGAACGTTAAAACAACGCTCATTGTTTCCGAATGACCCCGCGACGCGCAACGTAACCACAAGCATAACTCCTTGAACAGCGATATATACATCGACTCTAATATCCTCTCGATTTCCATTCATCGCCCGAAGCTGCGGAGCCAGTCCACATCTCGAAGCTTTCTCCTCGGCTCAATATATAAAAAGCTCGAACGTGTAGCATCCGATCAATGCCCTGTCCACGCGCGCGCGCGCGCGAAGTAGATATATACACATAGAGTCAGGCAAGCAGGCGCTGGCTCAATTTCTCGATATCGCGCTCTATTCTCCGGCTTGCGCGCGCGCAAAGTCGACGGCCCGCAGCTAAAAACACTTTCACCGCCGTGGATTTCTAACTCGTGCGCTCTCGGCTCTTTCGCCACGTAGTAAAGCCCCCCCCCCGCTATATACACACATATATACATGTATATATAGCTGCACGACGAGAGAGCGTGTTCTCCTCTCTGGATATATGTATAATACGTGCAAGAGCTCGCGGAGTTAGCCGCGATTATCCTTGTCGACGCGCGAGCCCGAGCTAATTGTCGTGTATATATATGTGTGTGTGTGTGTCCCTCTCTCTCTCTCTTATTGCCTCCCGCGCTAGTGGTTTTTGCTCGCGCCGGTTTTGTTACGTGAGAGCGAGCGAGGTTGTTACACCTGAAGTCGATTTTTGAATATCGATGTCATGCTATGCGGTACATGCAGTCGATTGCTTGTCGCTCTCTCGTCGGAAAAATCAAGCTGGCAGAGCGTTAAATTGAACTGTCTGCACTGTTGGGTATTTATTTTTTTTTTCGGTTGAATTTTTTTTTTTTTTACGTACGGGTTGATGAGGTTACGAAAGTGTATAGAAAGAGAGATGATAAAGCGTGGAATTATGAGTATGGAACACAATGCAGTGAGAAAAACGAGCGTATCCGATTACCGGTATTCCCTCTGCTATATGGATGGATATAAGCCGTCGTGGTGTATATTTGAATAAAAATTCTGGTTTCGGAGAAACTCGGCTATACTGCTGCTGCTGCTACTTCTGTGAGAGCTTCAATTTTTCACGTAATTATAGGTACCTCGCCGTGAGATTAGCCGTGTAAATCATCGCGGCTCTCCACGTAGCCGCCTTGGAATTAAAAAAAGAGTTGTTTGAAAACTATCAAAGCTACTACTTACAAATGGGATCTGCTGCATATCCGTTTCGTAATTTTCGAACTCTTATATACCTTCAATCGCGATCGGATTGATAAATACGAACTTTGAAAAAACTTTTCTCCGGAAAAAGAGTGTGAATTCCGAGTGAGATTAAGCTATGTATTCGTGTGCTGCGTGAGAGAAGAAACTGGCACTGTTTCTTTTTCTTTTTTTTTTCAATAAAATTAACAACGTTGCATCTGGAATGAGAATGTATTTAGAAAAGGTGAAAGCCGATTAAACTGGTTTTCTGCGTCACTGATCCCATCGGCCAATGATGCACTTAATTTGTAATCACCTTTCGATCGGTCTACCACAACGATTGTGTCTTGCACGCGCACAAAAACGAATTTCTCTCATTACTCGCCGCGGCGGAGAGTATATATAGCCTTTGCTCGTAACGGTTGCGCACCGCCTCGCAATAACAATATTTTATAATTCCCCGCAGTCATATAATTCCGCGTGAATTTCCAAGAGATGTGGGTCAAGGCTGAGGATCATCTCTCATTACCATCATATAGTATATCGCCGGCCAGATGCGCGCAAGACTTCCGCAAATTCAAATCTATTGTGTTCAGACACGTGATGAGTGACATGGAGTGTCGTCGCGAGAGCCGGAAAAAGTGTTTCAGTTTTACAGGTTAGCAGCAGCTGCTACAGGTATATTATAATGTACGACGCGCTAAAAAGAAATTTTAGTTTGATGTGGAATTGTAGGTCATGAAGATTGCGAGTGTATTGCATGATTCACGGTGTAGTCTGGCCCCGCCGCGCAATATACATTTGCAATATACACATTCCACAACGGGGACTACTGACACACGGCGTGCGATGTAGATGAGGCGAAAGCCTCCGAATTTAGAATAGCATTTTAGACGGTGTTAGAGGAGAATTTAAAAAAGAAACACTTCCTCCTAACGGTACACCGCGATCTCGTCCACAGGAGGTGTATATTATACGGTTATAGTTTCGTTAATACGATTCTGTATTCAAGCAAAATTCTAGCCCTAACGAAAACATCACAACAAATCACAATACCCATAAGTCAGAGAGTCCATAAAGAACGACCATATGGTCCTCTCGCAATGAGCTTCCTGATACCTACACACACACACACACACATAATACTCGTATCCGAAAGCTGCGCATATAATATCTCCGGCGAAATCGTCGATTCGACGGTATCGCGAAATTCTCGTCTATACTACTCGCCTATCGCGGAATCTTTTCCGCGTTCCGCCTTCCTCCCTCTCAGGCTTTATCCGCATCAGCCACACGAAGCCGCGCATGCATACCAGAGTCCCAGCAGCAGTTGTGATCGGAGGCAAGCCATGAGTGTATATATATACATGTACTATATATCGCCTTATAGCCGAGCATTCGTGCAGGTGAAAGTCGTGAAGAGCGTCGAAGACGAATGGCCTCCTTCTCTCCTCGGCGGGGCCTGGCGCGCTCACCGTCTCTCTATCTATCTCTCTCTCTTTCTCTCGCGCTTTTATATGCCGGCCTCCGCACGACAGATACGACGTGGATTCTCGAGAATCCGCGAAATTCTTCGTACAACGTCACGCCCGCGCGCACGCGAGTACGATTATCGCTGAAGTTTACTGGATTATTTTACTTCCTTTTCGGATGGTTACGTCGATCTCAAGTGGCTGGACTGTCGCTCTGTCTGGGGGACGTGCATATACGTAACTGGTAATTTGAAGGTATATTGTTGTGTGTGAATTGAATAGAGGTGACTTTTTTTAGGGGCGCGACCAAGGGATACGTCGGGTTATTAACTGAGGATTTTATCTCGAAGGTTCCTTCTTTTTTCGAATTTTTTCACTTCTCGAGGCTGAAGTGCGCGGAGCTGCTGCTGGAACCACTTTCGAGCGCGAGCACTTTACTTCGGTCTTCATGGTCACTTATCTGGCGATTGAATCTCACTCGGAAACCTGTAGACATGCATTTTTCAAGAGTTTATTATACATCAGGCTTATGTCAAAATTGTTGTTGTAAAATCGTTGCTAATCCAATTCATAATTTTCGATAAATTCACGTTATCGAAATCTTCAACGGTGCGTATAATCTCTCAACGCAAAGTTTGGAATCTTCGGCGTTGAAAAGTTTGCAAATACGATTAAAAGGCTGAATGAAATGCACGAGACTTACCTTGTACGATCGGCTAGCGTTACGAAAAGCTGAACTTGTATGGCTTACCGAAAGCGCAACTTATTAATTGCCGCCGCGAAGAGAGTTAATCTAAGTTAACTATGATTCTCTTGTGCGGCAAGGGTATAATAGACTTTAGAAACTAGTTCAGTGCTAGGTTAATCTTTTAATACGTAGTCGAACACAAGGTATTTCTCTCCACAGTAACATGCTTACAAGCGTCGGCTGATTGGAAAAAACGTCATTGAGCTTTTCTTCTCTGTTGTTAATATTTTGACGTCCACCCTGCGTATTTTTTATTTTCTTTTTTATAATAGTTGCTCACCTGTCGATACGCTATACGGTCGAGACGACGCTCGTATATAAAGATCGTTATATATACATCACGCAGACACACGAGTAATCATATTGCACACAAAGGAAGAATGAACTAGTAAAGTAGCAGCAATTATTTATCCAGTTACAATAATCGTCAAGGTCGTCGTCATTATAGACATACCCGTTACTTCTGCTGCTGCTGCTCTGGTATATATATATAAATATATAGCATGCCTGATTTAAGCTAAACTCACGCACCTCAATTTATCGAACCAGCACATATACCACTCGTCATCGGAAGCCTATAATATATTAAAACAAGAACAACGTTCCTTCGTATACACGCACATATACATACACATCAGAGCAGAAAACAGAGTCGTCATAATATAAAGCAAAACTCGGTGCATCGAAGCCTTCAACCCTCGGAGGAATGCCAAGCAGCCGTCAGCACCCTCATCCCTCTGCCAATTAAGATAGCAGCGTTTGGTCACAATGCACACATGCACTCGGCAACGGCGGTGACTCCTCCTCGGAAATCCTGGATCGCGTGCCTTGCCGATAGCAACCGCTCGTGACGTCGCCGAGGGGATATATATATACACACATACATCGTGGCTGCAGCCCGCGGATGTGCCGTTACTTACTCTCCTCGTCACCGTGCGAACGAGCCTCACGTGTGGGAATACGGGAAGTGTTCTCCGGCGTCCGACGAAATTACAACCCCATTTGCCTCAGCTTTTTTTCTCTTTTCAATCTACTCTCACATCATGACGATGATACTGACAGCTAGTATAGTATATACTATACGATAGGCGATTTGCTATATATAGCGTTTCTTTTTTTGGTGCATCGTCAGATATTCGGTGAACAGCCACAGAGTTTGTAATGGGTGTAATGGCTCGTAATCGTGTGTGAAATGAGTAATAAATAGCCTCGGCGTACCGCCGGTTTATTTAGCCATTAGTCTCGAAAGCGCGGTTCCGATGCTCCCCTGTTTGAGAACGTGCATATATACATATGTAAACTGTGGGAGGATCGCTGTTGAATTGATATGCTGGTTTTTCGCTGATTTAAAGCTTAGGATCGTTTTGAAAATTGGACTATACGCCGTAAAAACTCTCGTGATTATGTCAAGTTCCTTCATTTCTTTTTTGGAGTTGATCGTCGTCGAGTCCAACACCTAATTTTACAGGTCGTTATAGAAGGTCCACCGCTGCTTCGAGATAGTCGTTAGACTATACCGTTAGAGTCTACTCCGAACAGTTTACTTTCATAATTCTTGTTAAAAAAAAACTGTGGCGTAGACTCCATCCTCTGATCTGTATACTCTGCTGATTAATTTGCCAAAAAGCAAGGAGAGATGAGTCTGTCTCTTCTTGTACCACTTATTTCGGGGCCGGATATTCGCGGAGAGTTTTATCTAGCGCGAAATCTAAAATATTAAAACGCTGGACTGGATATAATGGAGTCAAAATATCAAGGAAGCGCAGAGGGCTGTGGCGGTATAATTACCGGAGGGGAAAATTGCGAAAGTTGGGCTGGAGGAAAGAGAAAGAGAGACAGAGAGAGAGAACAGAGAGCTACCGCCGAGGGAAACTTGGGAATGTATAAGCGGCTCGCGTTTCGTCTAATGTTTTATCAAGTTTCGAGACGACGACGAGAAGGGAAAAATTTTGAAATAATCGAAATGTCGCGCTGCAAGTTCGTCGTCTAGTTTTTCGAAAGTTTTAATTGAATGGCCTTGATTTCATTATTATTCGAGTCAAGTGCAGCTGTTAATGAAAAATTTGAATATATAATATTCATGAAACAAATATCAACTTCTTCTTAATTTTCGTAATTTTTATTTCCTACTTTAGCTCACAGCATATATACCTGCAAGTATTATTACGCGTTCCGTAAAACACGCTCTGTAAACACGCAGTATATACGTCAGGAGATATCTAAAAAGCGAAACGGAATGGGTTTTGGTTGGTTGACTCCATTTCGTCTTTTTGATTCCGGGTTTCGCTCTATACAATAGCCGGCAACTTCAATCTGAAAAAAAGCCGACGAAATATGCATAAAAAGTAAACTAGAACGCGATACCATTCGCTAATACGCTGTGTTTATATATACATATTTGCTCTTAAAATCCAGAGACGCATTGTATACACTTTTTGCGCAGATTGTTTTTCCTCTACACACACACACACACACACACACAGAGTTGGCTATATCAAGTTCAGGGCTGACAAAAATACAGCTCGCTCTCGTCCATAAGTAAAACCCGACAATAATTCGTTCTACTAATTACAAAAATAATCAGACCATTACCACCGCAGCAGCATCAGCAGTAGTGTACGTACATTATAGTATATATAGTCGCGATTATTATACGCATTCGATCGAAGCCGCAGCCGCAGCAGCTCTGTTTAACGGGATGAAGCTCAGCTGGTTCGGCAACTCTTTTATATGCGCGCGCGCAGGCAGAATCGACGTATATATATATAGAGAGAGAGAGAGAGAAAGAGAAATGAGAGACGCCCGGAGAAGGTCATCATAATGATCGAACGAGCGCCAATGAGTGCGAACGGACGCGACAAGTAGCCAGTCCCGGAACGTTACGCGCCTCAAGGACGATGCAACAGAGTGGCTGGACTGAGAGAGAGAGAGAAAAGAGCAGTGGCTATACTCGCGCTTTAAATGTCCGGATGATTTATACACGCGGGAGGTCTTGAATTTCGTTTTTATTTCACGGATTTTTGCGACAGTCGTGCTGTGTCCTGAAAACCTATATGTATAAATTATAATATACTTTTATCGCTGGAAGACTATAATGTGTGTAAAAATTTTGCGTGAATTTCGTTGCGTTATTATATTTTAGTTAGTTAGATAGCTTTGCTCTCTGCTGGACAATGCGTTGAGTGCGTGATAATTAAAAGTATATTTCCGATATGTCCTATCGGTTCTCGATAAAATCGCCCAAAGTCGTTTTTTCGATTCCAAGTACACACGCTCGATATATCTCCATCAAACTATACCAAGTATTCTGAAATAATTTTGATTCATGAATATATATAATAGCAAAGCGTCCGCGCAACTATATGGGAGAGGCATCAATCCCACAATTAGGTCTTATCACACGACGCAGCTGAAAAAGGCGCTGAATCGAGCAGATTTCAAGGCTCAAGTTATTAAGCGTGCTTGAGGTCGCAGTCGAAAAAAAGCCTTCGCTTCGAGTCACAAACATATATACACACACATACACACTGTGCATCATTATGTGGTACACTCGCTCGATTCGTAAGGTCATGCGGAGTTCCGAATTGTGTTAAGACAGTATGTATAGAGGCGAAATGTGGATCATCAAGCCGAGCGAACTTGCTGGCTTGTTTATTATCTGGCTTTACGGTCGAGATACTGCATTCTAATTATAAAATTTCGATAAATACCGCCGACGCTAGTCTGATACAGACACACACACACAGGCCAAACGTTATTGTGTATATATACAGTGATTCGTATCAGAGGGGGACTACTATTGTTGTTATGTATGTGCGGATCACGGGTGATTTTTATTGTGTGTCTTTAGTAGTTCAGGGTTCTCGTTGCTTAATTGTTCGATAAACACGTCTGACGGATGGCACTCTTCTCACAATAGTAAACAATCTAATGCTGGTATATATCCTATATATATTGAGTTTAATCTCCTTTCGTTTCATAATTAATTTCACATTGTTCCTCTCGGCCAACTTTCTATCTATAGACGCTGCAGCTTTTTATATACTCTTTCTCTCCTAAAAAGTGTCGAGAAAAAAACTCGTCCGACAACCGCAGGTGTGCGTTTCAGAGCTGTATATACATATAACGAAATTCCAAATTTATACCATCGAGTGTCGGCTGTGAAGTCACCTTTTGGAATTTAAAAAAGAAACCTGCAATACCCCATCAGACCTAGACATCAGAGAACAGCGATTTCCAACCTATATATCGAGAATTCCGGGATTCCCCGAATCCGCGTCGCGCGCGCGCGCGCGCGCAGCTCTCCATTAATGGCTTTAAAAGACTCTCTCGTTGTCGAGGGATGACCCCGCGCAGCTGAACATCAGCCGCCTCCTGGTGGCTATGTGGGTCGTGAAATATACGCCGGCGCGCGCCTAAAAATACATCCGCCGCCGCCATCTACTACTATCTTTCTCCGCGAGTGCGTATAACAGTTCACTCTCTCTCTCTCTCTCTCGCTTACTCTCGAAAGTCTTTTTTTCTCTTCTCTCAGTCTCTCTTCGTGTCTTTCACTGCTATAATAGAGCACCAGAGGCGACTACGTCAGAAGGATGGTTTTTTTTCCTGACGACGAGGGGAGGGAGAGTCTGCTGCAGAGGAGAGCTTTGCGCGTTGCTATGCGCCGATGCCTGATCGATGATTCTAGATATGGTGTATAGAACAGGATGTAGTTTCGTGAATTAGAGTGTCGGCGGCGCTTGATTGTTCTTTTTTTCTTTGCCTTCGAAAGTAGCACGACGACGACGACGACGATGATGATCGTACGGTCTATTAATACCGATGAAAGGGCTTTTTAAAAATTCCAATTGACTCGTACAAATATACAAGTCGTTGTTGTAACAATGGATACGACGAAATTTGAAGAATTCGCAGTAAATGTTAAAAGCTAAAAGCCTCGATTTCTTCGTAAATTTTAACGGACAGGATATACCGGATCCGCAATAAAAGTGAAGATCCACTTCCAAACAAAATCCCCAAATTGTCATACATTATTCCGTTTGATCAGGCCACAACGAGCGAGAGAGAGAGAGATAAAAAGAGCATCGGAGCTATGCTCCCCAAAGTTCCAGTGCGATCAAGCGAAGATTTTACGTGATCGCCTTGACAAATTAGTTTAGTTATTTGTACGACGCGCAAGCTCCACGCACCGGGAGAATGGACTTTGTTGCTCCCCGTGTTTCCCTCTCCTCTTCTTTTATCTCTCTCTCTCGCTCGAAAGGAAGTTTCTTTCTACGCATCTCGTCGCCCCTCGCCGTATTTTTTTTTCTTCAAAGAGCCGGAAGCCGATTATAAAGAAGCTACGAGTTGTCGACAAGTCTTGCCTTATCGATTTTTCCGTAGGAAAAAACGCGGATTTTCCAAAGGAGTATATGATTAGCATAAAGCATATGAAATTCTAATTGCGCGATAGATTCTTACATCGTCGGATGGAGCTTCGACAATTGCTACTGGCGCTGCGATGCTCGTAAAACCGCGCAATCCGAAGACTCATCCGTGTGTTTATGCGGTGTACAGGAGAATGAGAGAGGGAGCTTTATTAGCTCTTAAACGACCAAGTGTGCGCTGTAAAATTGTAAATACTCCACGTGGATCTAAGCATTTTATTGGGACTGGTTTTAGTTATAAAGCGTGCGTGTTGCTCTCGGGGGCACGATTGATGATGATAGAATTTTCTGTATATAATTTATGCAAAGTATAGTACTAGTAACGATCAACTTTTCAAGAATAACTTCGTATAGCTATTTCGTCTGGCATGAAAAAGAGTTTGGCTCGATAAACTGAAACTTTTTCATTGGTGCATCGACGCGTTACATTCGTTCAATAAAAAAGAGAACCAAATGATGGAAGCATTTAACGCACTGTTTGCACTCACCGCGACTACCAATCAATTTCAATGAGAACTCAAACAAGCTCATTACACACGTCGCGGTGAAATCAGCCATAGTCGAAGCTGTGTAACAACCTACAGCCCGTGAAATCTTAATAAACCAGTCGCAATCGCGCGACGACACTTCTTGAAGGGATGACAGGAGAGAAAAAAAACGCGAGTCGGATCGATCGTACACACTGCTATATACACACACGCATCAAAGCTCGTGTGTATACGCGATTACGCGCACGTGTATAGTGTGCTCCTGTGACGTTGTTTGCGGTTTCCACGTGTGCATCAGTAACCGACGACCGGATGAATGAAAATAGAGAGCGGAGAACCAATTAAACATTCAACCCTTCGCTGCTTCCGTATATGTGTATACATCAGACTCTGACGTACCATATACGTGCTATTTGAGGCTCTTGACGATTTTAACCGTACATGTATATTTTGACGCTTCGATTCGAGCAAACGTATTATATTATAAAAATACATACTTGTACGCGTCGATCAAACGTATACGTAACTATATACCGTTAGACGCGCACACCGACTAGTTTTTGTAAAAAACACAAAGCTGGCGTCTAACAGTCGCTCTCTTTTGACAGGATCGACGCTATATATCTATATACCTGCGCGTCGTCAGCTGACTCTGCAGTCCGCGCGCTGCTCTTCTGTAACCGATGTGTATATATGTATCTCTGTCACGGGATCTAGTGTGTCGTGTGCCTAATGAATAATTAATGTATCGACGAATTCGATGGCATATCTAACGTTTAAATCAGCTTTTTTACTGATGCTCTCCTCTGGAGTTTCTAGCTTTGCTTTCTGCTGCGGATCATCCTTTTTTCTGCCTACAAATCGAACGAGAAATACGAAATCCGTTACTATAACTCTGTTGGGTTATAATGATGTTCGTTAATTGATGACAAACGTGAAATCGCTCGTGGAATATAACGATGATTTATATGATGATGACTGTATTCGTTTGTATTTTTGCGTCTTCACCGTTACACGTTTCTTCGAGAAATCTAATCTCGAAATTCCTAGAAAATCAGTTGGAAGAGAGAAAAAAATATAGTCAAGGTCTAGGTTTCTTCATATCTGCCGTATAGTATGATAATTTTTTATCAGCCCCGAAAATAGCCAGACGTGTATAAATGACGAATGTAATCTTAGCCAAACAGTCGAAGCACGGGGAGAAAAATATGTGACGGAGATACGCTTGTATTGTTCTACTGAAATATACATTAATTAAAAAACCACATCACATAATGCCTCGATAAACGACGTGTTTTAAATGTATTCAATAATCCTAAACGACTTTATACATAAAAAACGAGGTACGAAACTACACAATGGAACAATTTCAAATGTAGTCCGTCAGAGAGTGAAGTCTGGTGCCGCACAAAGCAACAACAGTTTTTCCATCAGATTGGTATCGATTGGTTCTTTTAAAAATACGCGACGCGTTATATCCAACGCAGCGATTTCCACGACAATTGCTGGAGAGATGCACTTTGTTGTTTATTTTATTTTTTTTGACAAAGTATTTGTCGATCAATAAGTTTTTATGTAGTTCGTATACAACAAAAACTAGTCGCACTGTCTTTCGACAAGCGCAAATAATGCGCGTTTAGTCTTTTGATCCTCGTATAACTTTTCCCAACAAGCATTATCTCACTCGATTAAGATCGCAGATCATAAAATAATCAGAAGCCCATCCAATAAAAAGAGCCATCGCTCCAGACTTTCATCGCACAGCATCATGTTTATTATATATACATATAATATTCCCTGAGCAATCTAATCGCGCAAACCACCCGCGCAGCTAGTCGTCCAGCAGCGTCAAGCATCAAAGCGAAACGCTCATCCCCCGCAATTCAACTCTCCTCTCGCCAAAGAATATTAATCAAAGCCCATTAATTCTCCTAATTCTCCGAGCAAACACAACACACAGACTGCTGCAACATAGCGATCTCTCTCTCTCTCTCATTGACCGGCTGGTGCCGCCGCCTCCGGCGATGATGATCCCACCGGTACTGCGTTCTATATATACTGTACTACTCCCCTGTCCGTGTATAATACACACACGCATATATATATATATGTGTGTGTATAGCGCGTTGCGGCGTCGAGGCGCCTCTCGCTATTGATTTCCTGGCGGCGCGTCGCTCGCGAGAAAGACAGAGGATGGAAACTGCTTCGCTCCGGTGTGTTTGGCTCTCTACAGGATGAGAAGGGACGATTAGATATTGCTGAAGGGGGACGACTCATCCTAGCTTTCTCGACGAAACTTCTACAGTAGTCTCTCGTCTTGTAATACTTCTTCTGGAATAAGGGACGAGATGAGAGTAGTATATACTGCAGGTGATTAACCCCGACGAGCTTTGGAATTTGCTAATTTTAGGGAAACTTCCTCTGCTCTGATTGCTTGTATACAGCTCGAGTCGATCGCTTTTTCTGATTAACCACCGACGTTGAGCCAATCGATCGATTATTAAACGCTGCTACATTCCGGGAGTTCCCACTGATGATCAGTTTCTGCTTACGTTAATATAATATCGTGTGAGTGTATATGCTGAAATGCTTCGTGTACATGATGGCGGAGATTGGAAGCTTGTTGTTTGAATTAGAAAATTTGGAAAGATTCGAGACAATGCGAGTATAGAGTTTCGAAATTGAATTTCCAACTTTTCGATAAAGTATATATCGATCGCGAGGGGTTATATAGCCAACAATTCGACAAGAATTCATCTATATAGATATAACATTTAAGCGCCAGTTTTTGCGCATCGCGCACAAAGGCATTCCACTTGGATACAATGTGTCGCGATATGATGCGATTGGCCGTGTATATGTATCGAATATGCCTCCAACTTGCAATAAACCGGCGTATAACAGATTTACAAGCGCGTCGACGTTTATGTCTTCTGGAGATTCCAATAAAATCGCTAAACCGCGCAGAATATACGATTTCCGTAATAATTGAAATTCCAGTACTCGTCTCATGCAGCCATAAGTTATTGACCTCTCTCTCTCTCTCGTGATTCACTTGTTGTTTTGTCGTGCAGTATGTAGAATCTGATTTCATTTCCTCTCGACTTTATGGACGAAGCGCGAGTTTCATATATGTGTGGCAGCTTATATAAAATTTGCTGATGTCTGTAGGCGTCATCCCTTTTGATCATGTATATACATCATCGTTCCACACGGCAGATTACGTTTTTCGTTAATTACTTCTTATACGCGTATAGTTTCCTGGATATATAATAACGAGCTCTTTTCCCTTTCTCATATTTGTATCCACAATAGGCTTACACCAGAGCAATTCCCAAGCGGACGGATCCATAATCCCGCTGTGCTTTATATACATTGATTAAATTTTCTTTGCACTCGCGTTTATACGTATACGAATATACATACAATATACGACTCTTTTACTCGAAATTTAATTAAAATATCACTCAAACTAATCGCCTTCTCGCAGGAGTAATTATGTCCTGAACGAGAGAAAGGCGCTTTATAAAATCGATGTAAACATCAGCGAATTACAAAAGCGCTCGAGTTTGTATAATAGTATACGCCGACACGAATTATCTACTTCTCTCTCTCTCTCTCTCTCTCTCTCTCTCGAGTCGGGCGTCACGTCGCTGGATATCTTATCACACGTGATGAAAATTCACTCAGAATGATAATCTTTTCATAATTTTCAGCGAAGGACGAATAAGGTCAAGGAAACCCGGTTCATCGCTGTGCGCGCGATAATCAATAGATGCGGTTTTATTATACAATTTTATTATGCCAGCGAGTGCAACACAATTCTAATACTTAATAATCTCGCAAAAGAGCGCTCGCAAGTGTTGCGTAATATATAATGCGTGAAATGATATGATCTCATCGGGCTCTATTCTTATACGATATAATACGGCATTTATTAAATTACTGTCTTTCTTTGTGTGTTACAGGTGAGTCTCTCAATCCAGTAGTAAACATTTCTCCGTCGACGTGTAAGTTTTCATCTTCAATATAAGCGCGCTTTATCTCGACCGTCGCTCCAAAAAAAAAAGTTCGAGCCAGCTGAAACCGCCTTAATCTATCTGCAGGCTACACTCTGCCGAGATATAACCGTCGACGTTACGTCCGTGAAGTTCAAGGCGATCGAATAACAATCTCGTATCAACGAACTCTCCATATGTTCACGTTCAGAAAACAACAATAACAGCAAAAATACGGTGCAAAAATAAATCGCAACGTATATAATATTAGTTATTCGCGAAAACATATACCCCACATTGTGTGTTATATATATACATATATAGTAACAGCTGACTTCCTTCTCGAAATCACTACTACCCCACCGATAGTTATCCACAAAGAGTATAATTCCGCTCAGTCTACCCACGCAGTACTAATACCTGTGACCACCACCTCCTTCGCTGCTACTACTGATGCACGTGTGTATACAGCTCGTCTCAGCTGCTCACGATATTTCGCGTCATTGCGTCGCCGGTACTACGTCATACGCGCGCGGGTATTCCCCGAGAGGTGCGCCGCGCGCACAGTATTGCGGCAAGTTGTTAAACAGTTCTTTTTTCCTATTTTCGCTTTTAATTATACGCGTATAACTGAAGTAATTAAGTCTCCCGTACACTAAAACAGCTGGACAGTAAGACCAAAATCCAGCGTTTATGATAAAAAAGCCTTTACGTCGAACGCCGTAACAACAAGCACCGGCGCCTAGTATAAGTAGTGTGACGTCGCGGAAGAGTCATGCGTCACAGGACTGCTGACGTAAGGGGGTCAGACCGTCGCGTTGTGTTGCCTCATCTCTCTGTACATGTGCGGGGGTGGAAGGGAGCTTTTTAGTCGCACGCAGACACGTGCATCAGTTCCTGCAATAGCACAGAGCCGGAGTATAGCGAGATTCGGCAAGGTCGCTGCTTGGTTATTGCTTCTTTGTGGCTGATATGCAGAGTCAGGAAGGAAGGAAGGAAGGTTATGCGGGAGGTGGTGGTTCTTTGATTAATGTAGCCTGCAGCCGGTGACGATGAGTGAGCGCTTGCTTTGTCCGGGGCTTTTTCTCGAGGTTTCGACTGTAATATCGGTATATTAACGAAGCGAATATATGCAGGCGTATTGATTAATCGACTCGTTATGTAAAGTTTTCGAGAAAACAAAAACCCAGTGTTACGAATGTATTATACAGGCATCAGCAACAAACGAGAGAAGCGTCATCTATATATATATATGCAAAAAGACATCGCGACGACGCTTTACTGATTTGCGATTTAGATTTCCTTCATAGCCAAGAGGGCAACTATAGCTTTGGCTACTATATATCCAGAGAGAGAAACTCCGTGCGCCATTGACGAGTGGAGAACTTGTTGCGCGCACACGCGCCTCGTATATCTCGCTCTGCTCATCGCTCATTTCCTACGCCGTGTGATAAGCGCCACCGCAGCAGTAGCGAGTTTTCGAGCGTAACGCGCAGCTGCGCCAACGTTTTTCTGCATGAATGAGTATAGCGCTGCGATCGATATACTCCTCCTGCTGCAGCATCTGCAGCCCGTATACGCGTCGTTGTTGGTTATATATTGTCACGGATCGTTATTATATTGTGATCTAATCTCTAATATATGTTGTTTTTGGGGCGCGAAAGGATTCTTTGACTTTCAAATTTTTTCTCTCATGAATACAGTAGCATTGAAATCCGATCGATTTCGAAACGAGAAAACCTCTCTCTGCTCTCGCATATCAAGAGAGCCAGTTCGTGTAAAGCATCAAAACTTCATTAATAGCCAGCGTCGCTCGTATAATTTTCTTGAAATTCGTCAGAGCCTTTGCGCAAGTCGGTAGTTGTGTCAACTCGAGAAAAGGCGGCGGCGCAGAGGTGCACAATTAAAAGGATCGGATTTGGCAAGCGACTTGCTGTGCTGCTGCGGAGAAGTGCAGCCGACGAAGGAAAGCGAAATCGCCGACGACGGTGTATTGATCGATCATCGGCTGTATATAACGCCGGGGAAAGAGAAAATTGACTCGCTCGGTTGTCTATGTTTGTATCGGCGGTTTTTTTCTTCTTCTTCTTCTTCTTCTGCTTTGTCATATACGATATTAATGACTATTTGATCGTAGCTTTTATTGGCTTGTGTTAATTTGATTACTTTGTTACGTCATGCACTGGAATAATACAACATTATTGATGCAATAACTTTATTGTAAGATCGATTTCAATGATTTAAACGTTCGCGCGAGAATTAAATCAGATTGAAATTTATTTACGGGTTAGTAGAATCGTATTATATAATTAATGGTCGAAGCTAATGTTATAAAGTATGTAAATTTGTTCAACTAATACATCATCAATCAATCTTTTAGTATGAACGGACTAATTCTTCCAAAAATAGACAGCTAAAATTAGAGCCTATAATAATATGCAGCATTGCTTTGTGAATCCTTTCTAAACAATCTCAGTTCTGCCTTTCGAAATTAAATCTATAGTCGCCGCAACGTGTGAAAAGTTTTTCCTGCATACCCGAAGGCGGTCGTACTTATATACAGTAAGTATAATAGCGCCTCTCGATCGTCGTGAAAGCGAGTCTCGTATCCGCGTCCCATTTTTTCTGCTCGGACGCACGGCTCGAGCGATATTTCGTATGCGGTGGCGTTTCTTCGTTAAATTATCCGAATTCCACTACGCGGCGTTGTAATGGCTGCCGCCGCGTCGAGGCGATTGTTCTCCTCGTGTCGCGAAATCTAGGTCGAACTCCGTAATCTTTTCCGTTTTTTGCGCCAACTGTGTCTAGTGCTATATAAGAGCGGATCTTTTTTTGTCGCGTGTAGCACTTTTTCGGTGATTTGTTGAGTTTTTTATTATTACAATAGCCGCCGAGGCTTTGTGATTGTTGGCCGATTGTGCGAGGGATATTAGAGCGGCTTTGTCTGTGGAAGTATTTTTGAAATCGTGTATATTGCACCGCCGGGTAGAGGAGAAATCGAGCTGCAATCAAATTAGTTTTTCAATCGTGCTAAGCGACTTCATTTATTCATCTCTCAGTGATTATTTTACGTTAAAGTGTCTGCAGATATATACAGAAAAACTCTTATAATAGACCAAAAAAAGCTGCGGTTAAATTATCGGCTTGACGACAATCAAGTATAGAGTAGACAGTAACATAATTGTGTCATTAAAACCTCTTCGAATTCATCAGTCAATTTCGAAAAAGCAAGGAAAATCACAGAAGCATCATCATCTGTATTGTAATATACGTATCGTTAAAAAGACTCTCGGCGGCTCACCGGCGCGCAATTAACCGCTCGCAGCTAATTACGACAAAACGCACTAATCAAGCTTATATACCTGCTCGCGCAACTATATCCTCATCGCCCGTAAACATGCCAGCAATTACTTTTCAGTATCGCAGCCAGACGATCTCGCGGCTGAGAAAAAGGATTTCTTCCTATCAATTTATTCAGTTAAATCATAACAGACTCGCACATCACGGCGTCATCCACGACAACATATTCAAGAGCTGAGTTTAATTATAATGTGGACGAAAAGAGAAAAAAGTCTGGTCTCCCTCGAAGAAACCGCTGGAAAAAGCGAAAACAGAAGATAAGCGTGGAAGTGGGCCCATCGGCTTTATTATCGCGCGACGCGTGTTTGCGAGCGCGTCGACGCTCCGTTATTTTTGGTCGTCGCGAGCGAGCGAGCTGATGCCACAGGAATCGTGATAATTGGTTGGCTGAGCGATAAACTCAAAGCCAAGTGAACAGGTGAGTGCGTGTCGTTGCGATGATCCCGGCACGCGGAAAACTATATACGCAGGTGTTTTTTCGGTATATTATACTGTCTATTGTTTGTGACGTTTTCTTTTTCTTTCGTATATAATATTATCTGTGTTTTTATATGTGTCTTTTGACTTTCATTGACGCAATGATTGCGTTTACTACTGGTATATGAAAATTAATTATGAACGTGCACTTTAGAAATTCATGGTTTGCTTCGTGTGTATGTTCCTTTGCAATTCTGAAAGTATGAAATGCAAGTAATTCATTTCAGTTTTCGTTACTCTACTTAAGAACAAATGGACGCATTTTTGATGGTCATAATGAAAAATCTTCGTGACGAGGCAAAAATTACGCTTAACAATTTGATTATTCTTGTACAAACCAGTGAGTCACACGATTATACATAGCTAAAAACCTGGCTTATCTTGACCCCCCACCTATTTTATTGAGCGCTGCTATTTCCGCGCTATTCCAGCCGCGATCGTATTCTCGTATCAAAAAAACTGTATAACCCAGCCGTGAGAATTTTCGAGCATCCGCGCGACGTGACGATAATTTAGTTTCCCTCGGAATAGACTCGCGAGTGATGTCAATTATTCAGCATCAGCCAAACGGACGAATGTGTGCCAGGATCTCAGTGTGACAATATCTCCCATAAAGACTAGGGTATTTCAGCGCTTCGCTTTTAGGATTCAACACGTATATATGCATGAGCTCAGCTGTGCGACTACGGGGTTATTTTGTCTAGACACTCGCGACTGCTTTATTCACGTTACTTATCAGATGAGTGTTACTTTTTATATCGTTGCATGGTAAATTATGCGATATTTTAATTTTCCTTCTTATGGAATTACTTGGAAAATTGAGTTCTCGTATATCTGGATCCGATCAATAGCGACATATCTTTAGATGACTCGCCGACTGATCAATCTACATCCCGAGTATATAGCTTTCGGCGCTCGAGACACATCCTTCGCAATATAAACAGCGCATTTAAATCACTCGTCAGGCAATTTTCCCGAACAATCGACGAATCACGACTACGCGCGTACCTCTCAGCTCTCCATCACTCGCGACAGCAATTTTTGCCCCAATATCCACACATCGATATAGGCATATACACACACGCGCGATGTTTACGGCTCCGCGCAGACTTTCCAGCCGTAAATCGCGGCCGATTGCGCAACGAGCAAATCACAATGTAGCGGCGGCCAAAAATCTACTGAATAACGATTCGAAAATTACGCGTTCGATTGCCCAACGCCGAGAGAGAGAGGACTAACTTTCTAGATTAGGATCTCAAGTAAGTATTACAGAGACGAGTATATAGAGGAGCTGGCTTTTTATTGTGTTGATATGTGTGTGTAGGGCTGCATCTTCTCGGGGGCCGCTTGAAGGCGCCACTGCACTGCAAGCGCGAGAGAACGAGAGTTTCTTTTACGAGAGAGGAGTGTGTGTGTGTGCATTTACCTCGCTGCGGCATTAATGCTTTTAATTAAAGCGGAAGTCGGCTACGCGGAGGAGTCGGTGGGTATATATATGTTGTATATATACTAGATATATCGGGGTCCCGAGAACTGTATGGTAATGGCGGATAAAGTGGGATGAACTTTCGCTTTTGAAGCTGGTTTTCGTTGTGCTTCTTCTTTTTTTTTGATTGTTTGGTCACGTTGGCTCTTTAAATTTTTTCGAAGGCGACTGCACAGATGAGGTATTTAAATCCAGATCATGGTTTACATAATAAGCTCAGCTTTTCACGTGCGGCTTGTGTCAATCGAATTTTCAAACGATATATATGTATATCATGCTCATATAACACAATTTACTCATTATACAATATATAAGTGGTTCCACGCACTCGCGCGTGTCTATATAATGCGTGTTGCAATAACTCTCCGCAACAAATTAAATAGTATGATTCTACAAACTCGTTTGGCCATATAGAGCGCGTGTGTATATCGATATACACACGAAAATTCTCGAGCCGAGAATTCCAGGCGAACAAAAACGCAGAAAATAAAACGAGCACAACCTCGCGGCCAACACACACAGCGCTACAAAGTGTATCCGAGCGAACTTTATAATTCTCCTAACTCGATTCCATACATAAAGCAGCGCAGAAGAAGCAGAACAAGAAGAGAAGAAGAAGAAGAAGAAGAAGAAGAAGCAAAAAGAATGAAAAAGAGAGAGAGAGAGAGACGAGCGCATCGTAAATTCTATCCGCCAACGCACGAGAGGAAAAGAAGAGAGCGAGTAAAAAGGGCGCCGCGACGAAGAAGCGCCCAAAACAATATTCTCAAAACCAGTGTCTCGGAGAGAGATCATCTCTCGGCACTCAATCCCTCGTCGCGCGCTCTCCGATATCTCATATACCGCCCACGGGATCGGCGGCGAAAAAGAAACGGGGCAGAAGCAGCAGCAATCGTCTCTAAAGATCGTAGAGTTAAAGCGAATAAAAAGCAAGGAGATGGTTATATATGATTTTTCTATGCCCAACTGTTTGAGCTCGCGCTTGTATCGATTCAATCTTTTTATTAGTGCGAATGATGTTTCAATATAAATATAATATCGTTCTCTAACTCGGCTTTTTATTTTTACTTTTGTCAAGCATCAGGGTTTCACTTTCTGTCTGGGATATAATATGTATATATAAACGTTCACTGATTTCTAGAGCAAATATTTGCAGGCTGTCAGTGTATATGTATATATATATAGACGCGGCGAACTTTCACTCTTCATATTTTTTTTTTTTCGCGGCGATCGAATTCCGACATTGCAGTCGCTGCGGTATTTCGATTTTCGCGCCTTTTTATTCCCGTCTACAGAGTGTCCTTGCGGAGAATCTTGGAATAAAAGATTTACAATCCGCAGGCGCAGCGAAAAGAGAGAGGAAGAAAAAGAAGCACATATAAGCGTATATCGACACGACGAAAGAAGCTGAAGAGATATCCCACTTGGCAAAAGTGACCGAAGAAAGATAATCCTCCAACAACGACAATCCGCTAACCTAAACGAGTGTAAGAAGAAGAAGAGGAGGAGAGAAAGAGCGCGATAAAAGAGCAACAAAAGTCTGCTCCGAAAAATCTCGTCGTCGCGCGTTATATACACACAGACACGAATACCCGAGGATACCCCCGGCCATTCACTCGAGCCGTTCGCCGCTAGATGTCGTTACCGGTGCGCGCTTGGAGCGTATGTCAACTGCCCCCACCACCTGCCACAGTAACCTAACCTCTCGGCGTGCAGTGCAAGCGCAAAGCGCCTGTTCACTACTTGTTTCCCGCGACGATATACCACTCCCCTCTCCGCCCCTCGAGCGCGCGACAGATATATACATGTATATACAGCTGTGCTGCTCGCGTACACTGTCTCTGTTGCACCTCCGACGCACCGCAGCGTATAGCAGACGACGGTACGCCGCTCGAGGAGAGGTGGCGGTGGGGGGATCAATGCCCCTTCTTCTTCTTCTGCTTCTTCTCGCTCGAGCGACCGGTGGCCGGTTAAAGGTCGGCTTTCCACTATAATATACGAGCGATTTATATATCCAAGGGAGGCTGCCCGCATAGTAGTGTATAGACTGCTGCAGCTCTTGTCGTGAAAGATTTGTCTCTGTGTGCGAGCTGCTCTCTCTCTTGGGGGAAGATACTGACCGACTGCGTCGTTTTAATCTGCGGAGGAGAGAGAGAGAAGGAGAGGTTAACAACGCGCGATCCAGGGATGACGCTCGAGGCTTGCTGTCGTGATGCTCGGCTTTTATTGGGGAGATGTTGAGTGAGAATGTTGACACTTTGTTTGGGGGCTGGATTTTTTGTATTCTTTTCACTGAGGCAGCATTGAACCAAGACTTTCTAATAGATTCCTAACTGCTGTTGAAAAACTGTATTGTGAATCGAGAAATTTTACTCGATTAATATGGATTTTAATTACATTAGCGGCAGAGCTACTTTCGATGCATTCAAATGAAGCTACGGGAATCCGTTGAGAAATTCTTATAATGAATTTAGCGTAATTATCGAGCGCTCTTTTTCAGCTCTTTTATTGAACGCGTATATAGTCGAGGAGTAATAGAACACCGCAAATTGTAGGTTTGTAAACAAAGCTCGTTTGTGATCGAACTCGGCTTCGTGACTGTAATTATAGCAAATAACTGCGTGCAAAAATATCACGTAAAAATCGCCGCGCGATAACATCGTTCTTTAGTATGTGTGTGTGTGTTGTCTGTCCTATACGTTTCGAGCATCATAAAAGAAAATTGCAATGACCTTATTAAATAAATCAATAATAGGCCTCTCCGCGCGCGTGCATATATTACTTTTCAATAAACCAAGATTTTTTCCGCCTGACGTAGATTCTATTTTGTGTATAAAGAATGGCCGATAAACTGTTAATTATTGCGCGACGATCTCTTTTATGCAAATTCGCGTGCCGCAGCTGCGCAGATAATCATCGCGTCAAACAAAAAGCGATCGTAATAATACTCTCAAATTCAAAGTAATAACGCTGATGAAAAAATCAAGCTTTTATACACAAAAGATTTTGCATAAAAATTATCAAGATCGGTTTAACCGAGGCCGAGGAAAAGTCTCAAAAAACCGGTCTGTATATCAGGTAGGTAGTAGTTTCCGAGGAGAGTGTGTAATAATGTACAAAAAAAAGGAGACATTAAAACTGCCCAACCACCCAGAGTCAGAATTAAGAAAACCGCGAGTCTACTTAATTATCTCCGAGCGTAATTAAATTCCAAAACAGACCTCTGTATGCATAATACTCGGCCAACAACTTAATCACCCCCTCCTAAAAATCAACAATAACAAGGAAAAACGTCTGGAAGAGAATACTGATGATGAGATCGGATCATAAACACAGCGGCTGATTTCTCTCAGGCCAACGGAACTCAATACCCGTCCCCCAGCTGCTGTGTGAATATACATGTATATACACTTATATACATCCGTGCAAGTGGAGGCGCTCCACAACGGCATTCAACCAACGAGCAATATAGCTGTGCCAAGCGCGAGAAGGACATAATACACACAGAGAAGTCGAGCGTTGCTCCTCCTAGCGACGACGAGCGACGACAGCCGAATCTCTCTCTCTCTCTCACTCTTCTGCGGTGGCGGCGCATTAGTGCAAACGAGACGCTATACTTCGGCCAGACGGAGATAAAAGTCTCTCCGCCAGAGTTGCGTATTGTAGAGAGACTTGAGTGGTGTGTGTGTGTGTGCGTATTCGTTGGCAATATGGCTTCCGCCACATCCAAGTGAGAGTCTCCGTTTCTCTCTTTCTCTGGCTGTATCGTCTGGAATTTTTCGCTGCTCCGAAAAATTTGGAGCGCCGATCAGTCGTCGATTAATGGTTTTGACGGTCAATCGGTACGTACAAACGGTGCGCCAAGACTGACATACGCTGCTGCTATACTACGAGTGAATGAGTGCTAGTATTAGTGCTTTGCGGAGGTGGTTGGTATGTATATATATAGTGTACAGTACGCACCGTATGCGCACCTTACGAGGTAAACACGCGCGCAGAGTTGAACCTCCTGTCAGCGTCATCTGTTTCTAGACAATTATTATGGTTAAAAATTAAATAGGACAAACTCGAATGACACTATGCGCATAGTTCGGTCTGCTGCGCGAAGAGAGCCGTGTGAAAGTTTATGTTTATGTGTCAAGCAGCGAGCAACCTAACCTACATACACGATCGGTCTAGGAACTCGTCGCCGAAAATTAATGACAGACAATATAAGCAGTGACAAGTTCGGCAAGGTGCGTTCGTGTGCGTTAATTAATCTCCACGATTCTCAGAGTGAATAATCATCGTCGTAAGAAGGAGCGATAAAGACAGCATCTATCTATCTATATAGTACAGCGAGTTAAAATTCTCTCTCTCCCTCTGTTTCTCGGGTTTTTCAATCTGCCGCCAGGCGGCGCTGCTGCCGCACTCTTTTTCGTTGTACGTGCACGTGTGCAGCGGGAGGAGAGAACCTAGCAGGCGGCCCCTCAGTAGCAGCAGCACACTTACTTACACATTTATACACAACAGAGAGCCACCTTCTTTCGGTGTATCGGCGCTATACAGTACGGACCCGGCGCATTCGCTCGAGTCTCTTTCGCGGGGCTAGACTGTATATACAGAGAGCAGCGGAGCAGTGGGGGAAGGCTAGCACACAGGGGCAGACGGCAGAGCAGGCAGCTTGATGCGGCGTTGCCGCGTCGACGCGCGCCATCTACTCCGCGCCACGGACTTTCGCGTAGCATAGCGAGCAGCAGTTGTTGTATGCGCGTACGTACACACGGTGGCTAGCCAGTGTGTAAGAGGGTAGAGGTTAGACACCAGAGCTCTCACTGTATCTGTGCGTCTCTCTCTCTCTCTCTCTTGCTGTATATATACGTGTAATACGTGTGCATCTGTGTTGTTACTGCCCTGTTTCCGTGTGATATGTAATGCACACTTTGTGTATATACGCGACGCAAGCGGACGTGCACATATACGCTCCCTGCTGGAACGCGAAAAAGTGGGAGGAGGTTAGTGTTGTATTATTATATATTGGCGAAAAGAAAACGGTTCCCAGCAGTGGATGATACAGCTTCTTGTGCTGTATATAATCATACATAGTGAGTCGGTGTGAGAATTGAATCTGTGTATGTGTACACAGAACACTGATGAGGAATCTTGGCTACTGCAGCAGCACGCGACAGCGACGACTCGGTAAATCATGGCTGTTTGTACTCTGGTGATCCCTTTCACGACTGGATAGTGCGGACTGTATTACTTCACAGACAAGTGACGGACTGTGTGTGTGCGCGTAGTTAACTTATACAGTAGTTAGCTCCTACAGTGACAAACGATCGTGCTTTAGAGGGACTTTTAATAGAGGATCAACGCTGTTGTTCGAGGAGAAGGAGAGCGTAATCACGAGGAGTCGGCGAATGCCATGAGGATCCGGAGACAGGTGGACACGTGACACTGAGTCGTCCGCGTCATGAAGAAGCCACGGTGAGTATATATAATAAATGAAAAAAAGCTTATCTTCCTCTTATATATAGGCTATCTAGTATAGCGTTTGAGGTTAAATGGCCCAGATTCGCTTGGAAGCTACACACAGAGCAGCAGCGTCGTCGTCGTGTGCCACTGCATATATATCCGGTCAGTCGTGTCGTGGGTATATAGACGAAGCCTGAATCGATAAAAAAAAACTTTCAAACAGTATAGACACACACACACACAGCGTGTCGTAGTTTTTCATCTGTGACGGATCGCTCGTTGCGACACACAGTGTATATACATCTGTATACTTTGAAATTTTCTGTTTCCGGCGCGAGGTGTATTATATATTATCCTATATACAGCGGGATCACCGTCGACGTCGTCGTCGCGGGCTCTCGGCCAAAAAGATTCGCCAAAAAAGACAAATCCGAGACCAGCCTCGAAGAAGAAGAAGAAGAAGAAGGTCGAGTTTTCCGCTCTCTCTGACGTATTTGCCTGATACAATGCATCGCATATAGGCACCTCAAGGCTGGGCTGTACCGTTGCTAGCGGGGGACTACTCGCGGGCACACAGCTGTAGCATATATAGCTTTCTGTGTGTGTTGAACGAGCGAGCGCTCGCCTGTGTATAGGTCTGTATGCATGTATATACCTATATACATATACACGGGCAGGAGGCTTGCACCTGGAGCGTTAGAGAGATCAGGTTATATAGAAGGCAGTTGCAGCGAACGGCCACCTTCTCCTTCTCTCTCTCTTGCTCGTTCTTCCTGGTGCTCTCTGCGGAGAATATTTTAATGGATTCCCCCGTGCGACGACGCTCTAACTCGGATTTGGGGGGACTGATCAGCAAATGTTTTCAGACTCGAGTATTAACGAATACATATGTTTGATATAATAAGTATTATAATATTACACACACGCACGGACGCCCGATGATTGAGTCGTTGAGTCGGCTGATTGATCGGCGCGCGGTTTATTGTTTTGTAATTATTGAGTGACTCTCTCTCTCTCTTTCTCCGCTTGCACTTGCAAATGAAAAGGCTGCAGGCGTTCACAAATGAGCCCGAGTCGAGTTTCTGTACTGCGCTGCAGAGGACGTTTCAATCAGCCGGACGCGCGCATGCAGTATTATTAGCGGTTCTGGGAAACGCTTTGCCATGATACGTCTCTCCCTCTATACGGTGAACCGATCGAGGAGCTCGTTGGAAAATATCGAAAGACGGCTTGGCGATCTTTTGAAAAATTTGCCTGACTCATCGAGGAGAGCTGAGTCACGCGCGTTTAACTGACAATCGGCTACCTTGTATCCTTATAAACAAAAGGGAAACCCACTTTTTCGAGCGCCTCGTAATAACTGACTCACTCGTCGGTACATATACTCTGTCGGTAATCTACAGTCCGCATCATCATCGTCATCCCCAAAAAGTCTACGACTGCGACAATGTCACGAACTTCATCCTTGCACAGCGGTGTCTAACAGTAGCGCAGAGTAAACACGAGAGCGAAAACTCGACCGGAGCTTGCGGCTGTGCTAAGGAACTCGGAGAGTCGAGTCAGCTCCAAGTCGAGTCTCTCTCTCGCGCGAGCGGGCTATAGGGCGAAGTTAATGTCGTTAGCGGAGGAGTAGTCTCCGGGAAATGATTGGCCCCGTTGCGCGCCGCGCGCGAGAGCTTCCAATTTGCTAAACTGCGCCAACTTTTTGATAGTTTCACACGACTCGGGTTTTCTCGGGTGTAAAAAGCTCCGCGACCTTAATAAATTAATTCTCAAGAGAAAGTTTCGAGGAAACCGATCGATGATATTCTTCTTATACACATGTATACGAAAAAAAAAGAAAACGTCACCTCCTCTCGGTGTGTGTAGAATACGAGGAGATTCGCTGATACGTCTCGTAGTATATGCATAATGGAAACGCTTGCTGCAGTCGAACAACGGGAAAGGTCGGGGTGAAAAATGAAAGCAGAAAAAAGCGCGGGTATTGTTATTGTTTGATGAGAGTTATCGGGATTCCCAGGATACCTATGGATTTAAAAATTTACGATCGATCTCTCGCTCTCTCACGGCCGAACGATTCTCTCCCGGCGTGTATCGGTAATAACTTTTATAGCTTCGCTCGAATTGATAATACCCCCTCATCAACGTGCGATTCATTACTAATTCAAGCCTCGCGCTGTAACCCTGAACTTGACGGTATAATTTTCATACCACAAAAAAAGAAAAAAGAAACCGAGAGAGACGATTCCTTTGGTCTATATACTATAATCTTAGGAGACACACTCCGAAAAGTATCTCGCTCGTAGCAAAAAGTCCGTCATTATCTATATACAACGCGACGTCGTCCCGCATTTTCCACGGCGAAGCTACACCCCCGCATGGAAAGTTCCGTTTATTTACGTCTACTATACCACTGCGCGCGAGGGTTGATCGAGGGTGAGAGAGAAAAAAGGCGCGCGATTTTTCGCAGCGGAGAATCGTAAGGACGAACTTGCTTGTGTGTGTGTGTGTGTGTACAGTATTATACATATACGTGCGCGGGGGGGAGGTGCGCGTTGTATAGCCGGTGCTGCGGAGGCTTATCGATCGCGCGACGCCGACACGGCGGGAGAGAGAGAGAGAGAGAGAGAGAAAAAGGCCGTGTGGCGTGTGTTGCGCTACTATGTCCGTGTATTATATGTGCTATACAGACACTTGTATGTGTGTGTGCTCCGAGCTTGGATTAACGGAAGGACAGTTTTGGGGGCTGCGCGCGTATATACGAGGATTTTTAAGGGGCTGCACAGTCGTACACATAAGGTACTTGTTTACGGCCGGACGAGCTACTACTATACTACTACTACTACGCGCTTCTTTATGGGATGATTAGCGCGATCGTTACGGCAGACGCCGCCGCTGCCGGCACGAGATTAGATGGGACGGTGATTTGTTTAATCGCCGCCTTAATTGCTGCTTATCGACGAAAACACGAGTACGCGTCTATTGCATGCGATCATCATAACAATCGGGATAGAGCATTTCGCTCGTTGCGTTTCACGTGTATACGTGTGCGGTGTTTGAGAGGGAGAAAGGCGACGGGCTCGCACAATTGGGCGAGCCTTCGATTTTTGTTAATGAGACATTGGCGCCTTCACTTTTCTCTCTCACTCTATGCTATATATACAGTCGTCTGTGTGTGGATATGTATTATATACCTGCGCGGCACGCGCGCGAATGTTTGCCGCGGATAAGTGGCGGCCTCTCTCGTGCGGTCTCTCGCAGTGCTACTCGATCTCTGCTGCAGTCTAGTGTCTCCTTTTTTCTCTTTGCCCCTTGCTGATTCTCTCTCCCTCTGATGTTTCTTGAAAGAGAGAGAGAGAGAGGCTTTTCTCTTTCGTGGGCTCCACTTGCTTTGCGGCGTTTAGGCCGAGGTCGAGGGTGGATTCTGAAATTGTTTTAATTAGGTAACACAAATTGTGTGTGTGTGTGTGTATTCAAAATAGCAGACATCGTAGAGGAAATCGCTTAATTGACATTGAAAAGTATATAATAACTTCTATTCTAAAACAATATTCGAATGATCAGAGAATTGAACGACAAGGTTGTTTTTTGTTTTAATTGATGTCGATCAATCGGACAGTATAGCAGCAAGTGTTTACGGATAACGTCGATTCGCAAAAGAAGCGAGTCATCCCCCGAAAATTCTCCAAAAGCATCGAGAAACTCGAGGGCATATCACAATTCCACTCCTCGCACCGGCTGCAGTGTGCTCGACAAAGCCTCTCCTCTCTCGGGAAAAAGATCTCGGCGGCGGCGGCGGCTTCTAAAATAAGAGAAAAGCAGTAGAGGCAGCAGCAGCAGCCGCTCGAGGGTTCGAAGAACCCGACTGCCTCCCTCCCTCTCTCTCTCTCTCTCTCTCTCTCTCGAACTAACCTTTCGGGAGGCTGATGCTGCTGCTGCTGCAGCGGAGGCTCGCGACGACGCGCGCAGCGAACGAGACAGATTGCGAGAGAGAGAAGAGAGGAGGGAGTCCAACTTTCGTCCTTGCTTCTTTCGATCCTCTCGCTGCTGCTGCTTCTGCTGTTTTTCAAACGGCTGTGTATAGTTTCGTTTTTTCCAACGGGGTAACTGACCCACATACGTGCAGGAGTGTCCTGGCTTTTTCGTATAATATGATGGGGGTATATGAATCGAATCTATCTTTTTTTTTCTTAGATGGGTATAGGCGATTTTGTTGAAAAGACGTTTCTCAATAGACGTGCGTTTATAGCTGTTGATGACAAAAAGAAAAAGAACAATACGACAGGTTAAAAATAGCGCGTGTTTTCATCGCTTATTGCGATTATGTAAGCTAAAGCGCGAGAGAGCGCGCGCGTTTCCAATTCTCAATGAAGCATTGTGCGCGCTAATTCTCGCGGAGGAAAAATTTCTTTTTAAATAAATACATCAAAGAATAATATACCGTTTCGAATTTTCCGCCTGGCGATAATAAAACCGGCGATGGAATACGGCAGTCATTTCCTGTAATTCCTCAGCTGCTGCTGCTGCTGTATATAACCTCGGCTATAACTTTGCAAACCGCTTGTTGTTTGTTCACTCGCGCAATTTTCTCTCTCCAGCCTTCTTTCATCGATGTGCATTAAAAATCGACCTGTATATAGTGTAATGCTTCTAATCTCCTCCGCCTATATAGCAAAAGTCAAACAACATGTGTCACTCCGCATGAGCATGCGCCCCATAATACCCACCCCCTCGACACGTCGATAAACGCACGGTATAAGAGAAGCGACGTACACAGCGAATCAATCGGCCGGTCTCTCTTTTCACTTGTACGGCTCTCTGACCCTATTTGTGGTCCTCTATGCGATCGATCGATAGGAGACTCGAGTTTCGGAAGTCACGACCGCAGAGATCCTCGTCGTCGTCGTTGGCTGCTATAAGTCGCGTCAGGAAGACTGTTACCATATAGATTGTGGGCGAGACGTAGTTGATGAGTGAATTTCGAGTTTTTGAATAATTATCCAAGTTCTTTGATGCTCGAGCTCTGCGAGAGAGTATAAATGATTTTACCGCGCACGAATGTAATTTGCTCTCCGAGGCGCGCGTGCATGTGCATACATCGTTCGTCCGATTCAATTAACGTTTCGAAAGTAAGCGTGACTGAAATATAAACGACGATAAGTCGAAGAGCGGTATAACTTTCAAAGATTTTTTATTCGCCTCTCGTAAAAAACTTTGAAAGCCGCACTCGAAAAATACGCGACACCGAGCTTGTGTCTTTTTTATTATCGTGTACACACTCGGTAATAAATTTCGTAATGAAGATTCCTGATGGTAAACACGATTGCGTTCGATTATTGGACAGTTTTTATAACACTCGTCATACACTCATACACGAACAATGGCCTCTAGCTACCTGGCGTTGATGGTGGGCCAGGTGTGCATGCGCCACGGCGGCCCTGACCTTATGCCAGTAGTTATACGACGACGGCTTCTTTTTTTCGAACGGGGGACGAGAGAGACGCGTTCACAGGGGAGGGAATACACTCCGTTGCATAGAACCGAGGGTTCTTGTTAAGACTGTGAGACTTTTAAACGAGAGACGTATAGTGTCGTACTGGTGGTGGGATTTAAGGAGAGATTTTTTTTTCTGTCGCTAGGGGACGACGCCGCCGAAGTTTTGGAGTAATTGGCGATTAGTTTTGACGGTTTTAGTGATGGGGCCGTTGTCAAGAATTTATTGATTATAATGTTTGAGAAATACTGTAGAAATTTAAGAGGAATTTCTTCGGCGCGACGATACAGCAACCTGATTTATGCACGATTCTAAAAATATATTTCGCTTTATCTGCTCTGGAGCGTATAGATAAAGACACGACTACTGCGCCGAGGCTCGAATAAAGATTTTTCCTTCTGCGAACTGCTAGCTGTGTGTATATATATATATCGCGAAATCGCGCGCGCCAATGTCTCGTGTCTAGGGGTCGTTTTAAGTTTGCGAAAATAGCGAGAGGGAATATCGACGAGGTGTTGGTAAAAAGGTTTTTACAGCTCGAGGGTAGACGCGCGCTCTCGCGCAAACTTTCTTCTGTCGATCCTTCTTTTTCTCTCTCTTCTCGGCAAGAGAGTCGACTCGTATATACTTGTGTGTATGCTTCTCTCGCTGTACCCGGTCACTCTGCATCTTTATCGCTTTCTCATCTTCTCTTATCTCTCTCTCTCTACCGTCTTCCTCTTATTTTTTTATTTCGCTGCATACTTGACGTCGATAATTTTATTTCGCTTTCTTATATGTTATGCGTTATATTAAATAAGAAGATATATACATGACAAAAAGATTGAGAGTCGAATAAAAATGCGCTTCTTGCGTTAGCGCACGACGGCGATCTTAACTTTCTACCTGGCGGTGGCTCATGCTCTACCTTATAATATGGGTAACGCCTAACTTTCTAAAATGCGACCGAAAGTTCCTCGGCGGCAGCAGCAGCGTCAAAGTACGCTTCGGAACGACCTTTGATAAAAAATTTATGAAACACACCACACACACTTTCCGTCTCATCATAATTGCATGCGCGTAACCCTTCCGCACGATCAAAGTTTGTAATAGACATAATCAGAGAAAGAGAGATGGGGGGGGGGAGAGGTGCAAGCGCGGCAATTACCGGGAAAATTAAAAATGTAAAATCAATGACTGGAACTCGGTGATAAATAAAGACTGAGCGACGATGGCGTCGATGCATTATACTCTCCTCTTCCTTCCTTCTCTCAATCATCTCATTACTCTCGCATCTCTCGGCCTCATCTCTCACCCACTTTCCTCCTCCTCCTCTTCATTCTCTCACTTTTCCACCTCCTTCATTTCCCATCTCCTCATCGAGCCGTGTGTCCTCCCTCTCTCTCTCTCTACTGCTCTCACTCTCGGCGTCTCTTCGCTTCTGGCACGCCGCCGCTGCTACCGATAACACAGCCCGATAAAGGCTGCGGCTGACAACCCACTTTGATAAAGGCCCCGGCTCCTCTTCTCGTCGTTTGCAATTTCAGATCGCCCTCTCTCTCTCTCTGTCCCTCTGATTTTTCCTTCACCTATACTGTTCCTCTCCTCGTCTCGAAGACGTCTGGACGAGCAAGCTCATTCGTACGGAGACACTTGATAATCGGAATTTCTCTCTCTCTCTTGGCTTTGCGGCGGCGGTTCGCTTTTTATACTCTTGCGACTCCAGAAGAGGCTTTCCTCTGTCTGAGACGTATTACAGTATACGCGAGATGCAGGGGAGAGGGCACATCGCAGGCAAGCCCTTGCTCGAGAGATACACAATCGAGCCCTTCTCTCTCTCTTACTATCTCTGTGTGTTGCCTTGAGAGCCGACAAAGGACGTTTCTCGGATTCAAATTGATACTTGAATTTAGCCGGAGAAGCCGCTGCTGCCGTTGTTCAGTATGAAAAGACGAGCTTTGTCGATTTGCTTGTAATTGGAGGCTCGTCTCTCTTTTTTCATCCGAAAGAGGATGTCTGATTGTGGGAAGCGTTCAAAGACTATTTTAGCGCCTTGATGTCACTCGCGCGTATCTAAATCTATATGGTAATAAACCCCGTGCTAACAATAATTTTTCTCTTATTTTTTTGTTTCAGGTAAGCCTCCGATAAACTTTGCTGCTCTACTTTATTCAGCAGTTTGGAATCCGTGAGTGCACTTGATTATACGAATTAGAATCGACGATGTTTTCTCCCCGTGTATCCGCGAGACAGAGAGAGAGCAGCGCAGTAGTGCACTTGACCCTTTGATCCGGCGGTAGCGCTTTGTCTCTTCTAATCTAATTGTTTGCGATCAATAGACCAAGTGCACAATCCGAATAGCCCGAGCATTTCGGTCCGCGCGAGATTAAAACTCAGTCACGTTCGATTAAGTCGCTTGATCAAGTGTGTTGCCGCCACCATTGCAACACTGGATGATCCTCTCTCCTGTGCACTAGATTATTTTGTTAAAAATCGCTGTTTTGCGTAAGATTTTATCCTTTTTGCGTGTAAATATACGAATCAATAATAACACATAAACTGTATAATTTATCGCTCGTAGTCTCTGAATTATTCTTTATCGCCTGTAATAATTCATAATCAGCCACGCTCGCGCGCGCGCACGTAACATGAAAAACGGTCGATCCCTGATTAAAATATTTAAAAGCTCTTCAAAGATGTCGCAACACACGCACTAAATAAAATTTAACCAACTCGCTGCCTGAATTAAAAAGAAGAAGAAGAAAGAACTTCCCTCGCGTCGAAATATCAAAGACTATAACCAGAGCCGGGGTAAACTTCATTCTCCGGGATAATGCGATTCCATTAGCAGGCACTTCGCGCTCATAAACTGGCTCTCGGTGAATAAAAAAAGAAAAAAAAGAAGAGCGCGTTCGATCTTTGAACTCACGGGGAGCGATAATTCTCTACCATAATTCTCCGTGTGTCCCGAGTATACCTATAGTATAATATACAGTGTACATCGTGTCGTTGGCCCTTCGGGGGATATGGGCTTCGGTTTCGAGGGGGAGAAGACATCTGACCATGTGGTGTGGTCTAGTCGAGAGCGTGCGAGCCTGTGTGTGTGTGTATTCGGCCAGCTCTCTCTCTCTCGCAGACCCTAATATTAACGCTTCGGTGACTAGTTTTTAAGGTGCGGTCGGTTTGACGCACGAATTGAGTGTTGAGCCATCACGTTCATACTGTGTCGTTTTTGATGTCGCGCTTAAATACATAATATATATGTATCGAGGAGCTATATTCGACGAGCGAATATTGCGCATTGTTGCAGCAGCAGCAGCTTTAGTTTATCGTTAAATCAACAACGATGCGCTGATCGTGTACATGAATAATAATAAATACTATATACATCTCGATGCGCGCGAATTCAATAAATAGAATAATCATCAGTCTATAAGTGATATCATAGTCGCGGTTAAATATTGGCTCGCAGTCAACAGCATAATACGATCAATAACGCGCGCGCCCCGTTGCAACACACGCGCGTCGCAGCTCGTCGCACCGGTGAGAGAGAGAGAGAGAGATACGGAGCGAAATGCAATCCTTGCAATTTTCAAATTGACATCACTCTCCGCGACGAGCTATTTACTTGGGTCTCAACGACAACGGGAAAAAATGTAAATACACGTTCTGTCGTATGATACTAAATAAAAAAGGGGCTCTGACGATGTGTGTACTCTACTATCCCCTGCGAAGTTGGCGGCAAATTTAATTTCCCCGAATTTCGATGTAAAAAGAGTTCGCACAGTACACGCACACACACAATGGCCTCTGTAACACACATATATATGTTGAGAGAGAGAGAGAGAGATAGAGGCTGGGGTGCCAGAGGGAGAGACAGAAGGTCGATGAAACGTAGTGGAGCATTTCGGGGGTCGGCCGAAAGGGAAGCTGCGGGATGTGTCCCTTATACCTATATATATACGTCAGCCTGGACGTGCTTCGACTTGCTTCACTAGGTATAATACACGTTTGTGTGTGTGGGGTGGAAATCGACACACAGAGATAGAGAGTTTCGGAAAAATTACGCTATTTGGGGAGCGAAGGAAGAAAGGAGAGAGGCGAGTTTTAAATTCGAGGGTTGCAGCGCTTGCGGAGTGGAAGAAACTCGTGGGATCGATGTGATTGAATTGCAGGCGAGATATGGCTCTCTCTCTCTATCTATGTGTGTATCCGTATCAATAAAGGATGTTTGCAATGCCGTAATAGATGGCTCGGTTCGATTAGATATATACAAGCCGAAGGTGGTGGTGGTCGTATGTGCGTGTAACGACGTGTCGTGTACGAGGGGTGAGATTCGCTTGTTTTTTTTATCTCCGCAACGCAGATTGCTGGAATTATATTATTATTGTATCGCTGCACACGCCGTGTATTGATTATACATCTAATTTGCTCCGCGACTGATTGCGGAAGATATCGGCTATGAAAATTGACTTTATTCCGCAGATGTACTTTACTTTATATAGGTACATTTATAGTGTGCGGTAATAAACCGCGATTCGAATAATATTCAATTATACGAAGTCAAAACAGCTGACGGCATTCTGATCAAAGGACAAATCGTGTGTCCGGTGCACGAAATTATTAATAATCCCGAATAGCAGAGGGAAAAGTCAATCGCAGAAATTTCCACGAGAGTGCATTAGCATCGCTGAGAGAGAGAGAGAGGGAGAGATATATAACACCGAGATAGAAAGAGCCTACTATACTCCGCCACGCTTAATAAAGAGAAAGTCTTCGGCAGTAGCAGCAGCACACGAGCGAGAGAAAGACGGAAGGAGAGTGTAATTGCCGTAATGCCGAGCCACGGCGCGTTACACACACACACACACACTCACACATATATATATAGCGAAGCGCCGAGGATGAAATAGAACTCGGGGGAGGTCATTGATAAAGAGCAATGCTGCCGCCGCCGCTGCCACTGCAGCAGAGTTAAATATAATGCGTAACCCTCCCCGCCGCCATATAGCTGCGCAGAGGGGAACCGCGCGACGCTCTTGCTCTGTAGTGTTATGGGCTGCTATTATATATATATGTGTGTGTGTGTGTGTGTGTCTGTGTGCGCAGCATCGTTTTTGGCTGACGCGCTTTCCATTTAAATGGCTGCAATGTGGCCTTAGGCTGGAAACGGCCAACTTCGAGTCATCGAGGCTTTTTTTATAGAACGCGTTCGATCGCGGCCTAATTATATAGCGGGTCATCGAGGATTAGAATGGCTTTTTTTATGGAGGAAGTGCGTGTTACGCGATGGCGGCGAATGATTTGTTAATTAAGTCATTTACGACGCAGTAAAGTGTCGTTAAATTATTATGGACGTTATAATGATGAACAAAGAGGTGAATCACGTACACACCTTTGGCAATGAATAACGAGCAACAATATAAAGACACAATCGACGATAAAGCATACGGCAATCATCTGTCTAAGGAAAACGCGATAGAATCATTTATATAGTCCTCGCGAGCACTTGACGAGAGCAGTCATCGTCGTGTAACAAGCAAAGTGTGTGTACACATCACGAGGGTGGCCGAGTCGTGTGCATGTGTATATGCCAAAAAAAAGGGTTAAAAGACTCGAAGGGTGCAGTAGTGTATAGCAGGCGATGATAGAGAGGCGGGTGTTATATATCGACTATTGATTCGCGTTTGCTGCGTTACGTGCGCGACGCCCAGACGTCACGATATTTTATTCAGCCGTCCGTCTGAATAGACCGAGGGAAGAAGAGCTATAGCTCTCTCGTTTTGCCATCTTCCATCCAGCTTTTTCTCTCTTATACTAGTGCTGCTGCATAGGTATATATCGACTCTTCTCATTCTCTCTCGGTAGCTAGGCGCGAGAGGCTCATATCCAGGTCAGTAAATTAATAGCACGCTCCCCCGCGCGCGGTATAGCAAACACGCATTGAGCTGCTGCTGTCGTGTGTGGATGAGCCGAGAGAATGCTCTCGGCGGTCTTTTTGTCGTCGCTTCGAGCGATTTCCGGAGGCGTTGTCGATGCCTGATGTTTTTTTTTTCGAGTCGAGTATACAGTTCTCACTGAGAGAGTCGTTCCTTTTTTTCGAAACAGATTTACACTTTGATGTATATATAGCTTTTAATTCGTGGCAAACAAAGGATCGGACTTTTATCCCTGCGGATATTGATGAGAGAGAGAGAGAGAGAGAGATTCGACGATGAGCTGCAGGGAAAAAAATTACAAGCTTCGAAAGTGATGATCACAGGGGGGTACTGTGTGCCATCAGCGACGAGAAAATAAGGATTAGCCGAATTGAGTAATTGATGGCTGATGATGGCCCATAACTAATTAATGCCCCATTGATTCCGTTTGACACGTAATTTCAGGCTCTCCCCTCTAGAGTGCACGCGCGCTTTCAAATCCCGACGTCGCTTTTCGCGTGTCGCCCCTGTAATTATACCAGATTTTTGTTTAAAAATACAAAACCGCGAACGGCCGATTTCATCGGGCTATAAATAACCGAGCAAAGTGTTACATTTCTACAAGCGAGTATTTTGCAAAACTCGAGAATATACACACACACGCCGAACTTCGAGAGAACTATAAATCTAAATTCGTCAGCTCATTCATAAATTACCCTGCGACGAGGCTGTCTATATAACAAATTCTCAGCCTTCGACAAGCAGTATTTCCTCTCGAAAAGAATTACTACAAATACCATTAGGAATCTCATCGAAAACAGTCATCATTTCTCGCTCAAAACGTGTGTTATTAACAAAACGAATAGCCACCGCGTCTTATATACAGAGTAGCATTGTTTTTTCAGCCGAAATCGCGAACTAACTCGCTCTCTCTCTCTCTCTCTCTTTCTCGAGGATGATCGAAGTTAAAAATAATGCAACTGGGTCGCTCCTCGCTACTACTCGCTTGTCAATTAGCGTCTCTACTCGAGGCGGCCGAGAAGCTGCAGACGTTTCGACTCGCGCGCGCGCGAGTAATCCCGGAGTTGTGCAGCATCAGTATAGTGTTGTTGTGTCGGGGCGGAATGAAATTATGACGTCGCACTGTTCACCGTTCATTCGGATTAGGCTTTACACAATGAGCCGTTGAATTGTCGGCGTTTAACTTTGAGATAATGGGGAATACATGAGAGTGTATACTGCATATGTGTGATTATATATATATTTATAGAGGAGAAATGAGCGAGGAGAATCGTAAAAATTAATAGTCGGCTAATTTTAAAGACTCTCCGAGGATCGGCTGCAGCAACAGCGGTAGGGATGAAAGTTAGCGAAGTTACCATAGGCCGCTTACTTCAAAGTGATTTACTGGCCGTACCACCCAGGCAGTTGATTAATCCGGCCCAGCGTTTTGGCGAATTTCATGCCGAGCACGTGTAGTTAGGACGAACCAAGAGAGAGAGAGAGAGAGAAGAGATACATCAGTGAGAGCAAACGGGGTTATTTGCAGACGTGACCTGAAAGTATGCGCTCTCCTGTAAAACTGCAAAATTTCTCTAACCCTTTGAAGCTCGATTCTTTTTTTCTCTCTGCGTAGAGTGCAGTCGATCCTACGCCAGATTCACGTATACGCGCTGTATATGTATAATTACAAATGCTCGTTTTCTTGGCAGAAATGCTGTTTTTAAAAATTACATCGGTATATCCCCCCCACACACGAAGTTAGAGACCTTATATTCATTTTCTGGAACTTCGTCAAACTAGAGCTCTCTTAATTATTTTAATTAGCATGCACATATATGTCTTTTTTTAGCAGCTTGGCGTGTATGTTAAGCGTAATATATACGCATCGATAAACGAAAAAGTCAGTTAAAAGCTACGAAGGTACACACGCACGCGCGCGCAAACTCATTTCGCGAAATAGTAGCAAAGAGTAGCAGCAGCAGCAACAGAAATGAAAGGAAATCCCGCTGAAAAATAAGAAAGAAAAAGCCGGACCGCGTGTAACGTTGTCAAAGTAGAAGCGGAGAGGGATGTAGGAGAGAAAAAAGGGGCGCGCGCACGTTATATACTTTCCCGGCGGGCTTCCACACACACACACTACACGCGGGTCAAAGGTCAAACTGTCGGAAATCACGAGCGTGTTGTCGACCTTAAACGAGCTTACACCTTCTTGTGCGAATACTAGTCTCTCTCCCTTTGCACTGACGCAATTGAGAGATCCGCTACATATTTTACGAGGAGTAGATATGTATCTCCTTTATTTTCTCCTCCCGAAGGTATATAGTCGATCCGTAATCGGATAGCCCGCGTGTATATAAACTTCGATTATATCCTCGGCTTTTTATCGCGTGCGCTTGCTTACTCCCTCTCTCTCTATAATATAGTGCTGCTAGTTGTGTAAAAATGATGATTCGGCTTTATGGCTTGTTGAGGTTATAATTGGATTATAGGTTTATCCGCGTGGAGTAATGCCAAAAGCTGCGGAGGTTGAATTATTAAGTGGAATGTCTTTCGGATGCCTGGGTTCACGGCTCCTGGCAGCTGCCGTTGATGCTACTGCTGCTGCTTGCTTACACGTGTCATATTTTCGAGATTGCTCTCGTAATCCATTTACCGATGAATATTGCAGTAGACGGCCGTCGCCCGATATCTCTGCCGCAGCAGCGCTTAATCACGCGGAACAACGTGTGTTCTTTTGCACACGTATCGAAGGCTGTACATTATACTCCTCCCGAAATTAATTTTACCCACCCCGACTACCTGTGTGCGCACGCGTTATGTACTATATATATATACACACACGCGTATATGAAAGTGAGTCACAGACTCGAAGGAGATAGCCTCTTGTATAAATTAGTTTTAATGCACATTAAAGCGCCGCAGAGCGTTGCTGCTACTGCTCCTGGCCGACGTCCAATAAATTCCGCCACGAGCTTCGGCCGAGCGAGAGAAGAGATGTGTGTAAGGATGGGAGCTTGCAAATGTACGTTTATCTAACCTCAATTTTTAAAATAAACCCGGATCACAAATTTCGCCTACTTATTCGTATACTTTTATTACAACACATCTCGTCGCTCGTCCGCCTCCTCGATTCTAAATGTCCAATATAGTTAATTCCTTAAGAATCAGCGGCGAGCGACAGGAAATATATCCACACGACGCTCCTCACTTATTCACGACCAAACAATCTCGCTTAGTAAGTATACTAACGTATAGGCCCTGACTCTATGGATCGACAACACGTTATCGGCAGACGCACGTGTATATCCATATTGCACACAAACACTGCTGGGTCATCCCGATCAAACAAAATAAAGACTCTCTGTCACCGCAAGATTCCGCGGTCGCAATCTGAATTATTCCGCATCTCTCGTTGTTGAAAAATTCATGCGGAATATTGATCTACCAATACTAATAGTCCGAACGTCAAAGGGATAACGAAATCGCAAAAGTTTGAGAGCCGAGTAATCGACACGAGTCCAGGGAAATTCTAATCCTAATCTGTTTTCGGAAAGTTGCCAGCTAGTTGGCCGGCAGTTTTGATTTTTGCGCGCCAGCGCATTTTGAGGTTAGGGCGGATTATACGCCGCCGGCGGTGACGTCACGGGCGGAGAAGGGAGAAGAGAGAGAGAGACAGATAGCACACCAAGCAGGTATAGGTATATAGAGAGGGTTGAACGACCGGCTGCTCTCGGCTGTCCATTCACCCGACGAAAGCCTGCGTGTATAGTCCTCCGGGAGAGAGTCGTGTTATGATTTGCCGCGGCGTTGTTTGCGACCGACGCCGACACCCTTTTCCCTTCCGAAACTTAAGCTCTTGATTAGTTGTCTGTATACAGACTGACTGGATGACTGAGAGGCTAATACGTATTGTCGTTTTTCTCTTTTATTCCAAGCTTCTCTCTTTTGGTTTCATAAATATTGATAAACTGTTATTTCACGGTTTACTATGTCTGATCTATGTAGTTTCATCTCGTCGCTTTGAAATTATCTTCCGCTCTCGGATTGATAAATAGCGCCGTGAATTTTACATCCTCTGCAAGATAACTCGGATAATAAAGCACTCGCCCTCTCAAAAATTTTTTTTACCCACTCTTTTCTCTCTCTCTCTCTCTCTCGGCAGGTCATATTCCGCCGTGTGCCGAGTGTTTTCTAAAAGACAGCTTTGAATATTTGAGAGAGAGAGAGAGCCGGTGCTCTCGTCGAATTTAGTCGCGATGCATATTTTAAGCCAGCTGATGTTTACTTCCTTTATCTCTCTCTCACAATCTCTGGCTCTGGCAGTCGGCGAAAAAATTACAACGGCTTTTTGCGCGACTTTCAACTCTCTTCGAATTTAATCGCTTTTCGGGCAGCGGCTCTCGTTAAATCTTCGGTGGCACTTCTAAGAGGTCTAAGCGCGCGCGCGAGTAATTGCGCGCGCGCAAAAAAAAAATAGAGCAGCAGCAGCAGAAGCTTCTCTTATACTCGAGAGTAGGGAAATTAAACGCGGTAGTTGCGTATGCTAAATTAAAACTCTCGAGGCATACATCCCTGGCCTCTTTCCTCTCATAAATAAAGAACGGCCAATAAAACGATAAAATGGACGCAAGAGAGTGAGAGAGGAACAACGTAAAATCCCAGACGTGAGCGCGGTTTTACGAGGTCAGAGGAGACTCGGGGGCGTCGATACGTATCGGCATCAGCAGCGGCTTTTCGTGCACGACTGTGTATACTATACATATATATATATATATATATATATATACACGTCGAGCATATAATCGCGCCGGTTTCATCTCCATAAACTATTTCGCATTATGTCTTTCGTTGTCTCGCTCGGCTGCTGCCTCTGATGTGCATCATGTGCAGCAGCGAGAACAGCTCGTATAATAGCTCCAAAGGAGATGGAATGGGGAGGAAAGGACAGCAGTTTGGCTCTTAAGGATGCTACGTGTGACGAGGGAGAAGCAACAGTCGCTCTGCTTTTTGTCACGGCTTTACTGCTCGGATAAACTGCTCGATTATTAGTTTAAGAAGCTTATATATTAGAAGCTCGATCGAAGAGCTGTAATGATTTTCATATAGATGAAAATTACTGCAGCATGATAATGTGGTGGCGCGACATTAGCCGAGCAATATCGGTTTCGATTATTCCCGTATATATATATAGTGTATATAGAGAGCTTTCGAGAGGTTCGCCTTAATGGAAACCGAATTATTGCAGGTAAACAAGCTCCCGGGCAGCAGCAGAAATTGGACAAATTGCTCATTGCACTAACCACTCGAGTTTCTTCCCGTCGAGCTGGTCAATTAATTTTTACCGTAACTCTTTTAATCGCGTTTAACAGCTTTCCCGACACTAATTCCCGCGTCTAATCCTTATTATTTTTCCATTTTTATCGGGTCACTCCGTCAATTAGATGCGCGCAGAGAGTAATCACAGCAGTGCACTGCGAAATAACCGTGTATATATAGATTCCCGAATAGCCGGCCGATTAATTCGTTACAAAACTCGGACGTATCGAATTTTCCCGACTGATGCAGATTGAAAAGCCATCAATGCCAGAGCACTAGTCGATTGACCATTCGATATCCCAATTCCCGCGTAGCTCTCTCTCTCCCTCGAATTCTTCATCTCCCTTCCGACGAAGAGTATATGTATAGATATGCTTGATCCGAAATCGTGCAGACGAGTGACCGAGTGTCAGTCGCGCACTTGAAAACCACCACCTCGTCATATCTCGCGCGTTTGTATAGTATAGAGCACACAACGCTATGCATACCTCACTTCTCTCTCTCTCCATTCGATGCTTTCCATCTCCGCATCCAGCCACTCGAGTATGTAACGCGTTGCGGCCCGAAATAGCCACCGCGCGCGCAACGAGTCGTCATCCCTCTCTCGCGGCGCCATGTGATTCCGATCGCGCGCGTTTATGGGCGTCAAGCGCATTCCGGACGTTTAACCGCGACAGACACACTCACACACACACTCCCTTCGATGTGTGTAAGTGTTATTTTATTTATTTATTCGAGGCCTGTGGATCCGCTTTTTATCTCGTATAGACCGGGAGTTCTTTGTTTTTTTTCCCTCTTTATTCAGGGCTGTGTTATATGGATTCGAGAGCTGATTTAGGGCTATTTTATGATCAGGGGTCGTCGTGAGCCGTATTAGAATATTGTATCCTCGACCTCTCGCTCGTGATTTAGTATTTATGGAAAGTTTTTTTTTTCTTGCTTGTAGGCAGCGAGTAGGCAGAAGAAGGAGAGAATCGGTTGGTATATAGCAAGAAAGCAAAAAATTTCGCGCTGAAAGTGGAAAAGTGAGAGTGACCCCCTCCGCAATAGAATGCCAAAGTTATATACGCGCGCGGGAGAGACAGACAGATCAACAGGCCAGTTGAGCTGCTTCTTCTTCTTCTTCTTCTGCAAATCCGGTGCGCGATAAATGGAGTATAACAACACCGACGCAGTTACTCCTCGGAGAAAACATTTTACGGCCATAATCTTGTATATATACAGCAGCAGTATACAACGGCCGAAACTCCCGAGATATCCGACTTCGGAGGTCCGCGAGGAAATAAATTAAAGACCCTCTCGGTAGTAGCAGAGTATATACTATAGCAGCAGCTCGACGCGGCGGAGAGACGGAAAAGGGGGCAGAGACGAGAATAAGGGAGAAAGAGAGAGGGGCTGCTTGTGTATAGGTTCAGGGGTGTAAAACGCTGTGTGGATGAACGTATTGCGCACGGCAGCTGTAATTTACATGTAAATTATTGATGATTGCATTAATGAGAGGCCGCTTGCGAATTCAATTTGCGTGCGAGCTTATTTGTTCGCTGACTGTATATAGTAGTACCTATACGCAGCTATCGATCGGTTTCAGGCTATTTACTTTTTTCGTATCACGCCGCTGATCGGAGGCTATTATTATTATTGTACATTTACTTTATAATCAGATTTTTAATCCGATAATTGCTCGGTGCGTTGTGATATTCCGTGACATTGAATGCAATAACACAACAACATCATATCCACGAGGGGATCGTGATCGTCTGCAGCATCAACCCTTTGGGAGCTGATTAATTTTCATATATCGGATAAAATTTCACGTGTATACACGAATATCAGGCATTGATTAATGAGCCTCCTAAACGCTCTCTCGGAATTATAATTTGAAAAGATTCAGCGTACCGCACGAGAAGCGATTCAATATTCTTCAAAACGGTAAATTAGTTTTATTGGACACCCTTGCGCGCTGGTGTTTTCGCAGAGCACAAAAGCTCCGCGACGGCGAAAGTTCATTTGGGAACATTGTGGTAACTCATCGGCGGCGGCGGCGGCAGCGTCGTTGGGGAGTTTCTTAAGGGCTCTCCCGAAATCGAGTTAAAATTTCCTCTACTAATACTGCCAGGCGCGCGCTCGTGCAGCGACGAGTCAACGGAATAAATTGAAACTCGCCTCAAAGACTCATCAAGTTACTCACACAACGTACACTAATGATCGCTAACCCGCTTCACGGGCTTTTACACCCCGACATATATCTTTGTGCCTTGACTTTTAATGAATCTGAGAATTTACGATTGAAAAGGATATTGATGTGTCTATAATAGCGCTAATAATGATGGTATATTATATAGCAGAGCATCAGCAGCAGCAGCAGAACTGCTATACTTATTGACTAAAATAGCTGCTCAATTTTCCACATCCATAGAAAAAAGGAGGAAAACGAAAAGAGAGAGAGATTTGCCGACCCTTGATCGACCGAATGAATAGGAGGGACGGCTATTTGTACGTGTGTATCCGAATTCGGCGTGTGTATATAGATACACAGCAGAGAGAAGCAGTAGAAGGAGAACGGAAGGAGAGGAGAAAAACACATCGAAAGAGAGAAATCGAGTCGAGTCTCGAGCGAAAGAAAGAAAGAAAGAAGGTTTCTGGTGTTCGGCGCAGTCGCGTCTCTACACTATAATATATCCGAACATCGGCTTTCCACCCTCGAGGTATCCAATCTATATGCGCGCACAGACCCTATAGCTGCTGCTGCTGCTGCTGCTGCTGCAAAGGATGACGAAGGAGACAGAGAGCCATCGAGGGGAGGAAGCGAGATAAGGATGGAAGCAGGAAAAGATGGTCGACCGAGAGGGCGGTATAGTGGTATAGACTCACACACGTATATACATATACGTATACACGGAGAAGTGAGGAGAAGAGGTTGGAGCTGGAAAACGATGCCGGCAAGAGATGGAGATATATGGCCGCAATGGGGGAGAAGAGAGAGAGAGAGAGGGAGAGAGATTAGGGCGACGAAGCTACGCGAGAGGGAGAGAGACTCTCGAGGAATAGAAGGGAAGAGTTTTTAAATATTGCCCTGGTGGACTCTTTCTTCTTTTCTTGTGTCTCTGAAAATAGAGACTAGCACTCGGTGCTTTTAATACTTTCGAATTTATTATAACAGCTGCGGAGGAGCAGGAGAAAAATACGTGTTGACGCCTCGCGTTTAACAGGACGAAACGGATAATCGAAAGGGTGTCTATAGAGCCCTCGCTGATTAGATTATAATACACGCTATTCGTCGGGGTATATAATCAGCTCGTCGATATACGGAAATAACGACGGATCAAAGTGTCGCGTCCCATTTATCGCGGATTGGTCCGCGGCTATCATAAAACGCGCGTGAACAGCGCGCGACGTCAGTAAAAGGAAAGCGAAATGGAAAAACTCGTATAATATATCCCCCCCGCATCGTCCCGGCGATAAAAGGTGTATTATAAACAGCATGATGATTTATAAGTCATCGAGCAATTAGACTCGATTGATTCCATACAAGCGAGTAATGTAATCACAGTTGAATAAACTCTATAGGGGGAAAAAAGTATCGCCCACGCACGGCGGCTAAAAAAGCACACATAATAGTACTCGTGCATCGCCCTTCTCGTTTCGCGCGCAAGCTGCCTGCGTGACAGAAGCTAGCGCCTCAATGGCGTCGTCCTTGCCTCTTCGCCCGTTGTATGTAGGTATACATATGTAGGCATTACCCACCACCACCCACACTCGATAATACCGGGAATAGATATGGTCGAGATCACCTCTCACGGTTCTGAATTTTTTTTTTCCTCGATGCTATTGTACTGGTACGGATGACGATAGTTTTAAGGCTGGATTAGCATTGTAATTATATATTTCACTGTCAATTTTGATCAGCTCAAAGTTTTCCTGACCCATTTCCCACGCGCGTGTCATCCACTCAGCACACGCGTGACTTTATCAGCACACACCAAGACTTTTCAATTCCAGCGTCGTTGTCTTGCAGCTAAAAGCGTATATACACTTCCAACTTCCTCCGAAAAGGGCGATAATCAGGGCCGTATCGCGAGTTAACATCACGTAACACATGCGTGCGCAACACACTGGTTCATCGCCCCAGGGCCAACAGGCAAAGTTCAGCTCGTCGTTGCTTCTGCTGCAGGTCTCGGGCCCTTCTTATGTATGATGCGTATATATACACAACATACATATATATAACGCGCGAGCGTCGAGCGTGAGAAAACGGCGGCGAGCAGCGGAGAAAGGAGAGAGACTCTGGAGTTTATTGTGTCCAGGTAGACACACAGAATGGAAAAATGTAGTCTTGGGACAACTATCAAGGGCGGCTCCAATGATGACGAGGGGAGGAATATTTTTGCTAGGAGATTATTATTTTTTTTTGTCTAGAATATTAAACTGAATGATCCTCGGTTTCAATCGCCGAGCGATAATAAAAAGAAAGATAGTATTGACCGTATACGTATGGAGAGAGCAGTGTATCAAGCAGCAGTAGCGAAAGGAGTAGCATATAAAAGGGACGTATATGATACAGTTGCGCGAGTTTCTCTTCCTTCTCCTCGGGGTGTTAAATCGCGTTTATGTACTTAGACCGAGCGAGAGAGAGAGAAGAGAAACGACTACTACTGCTGCTGAAAGAAAGAGAAGCTGATGCTACCGCCGCGCCGTATGTGTACACAGTTGGTGTAAACGCTCCGTTTGCTAACACACTCTCGGGGAAAACAAAATGCTTCGAGATTATGATCCCCCCGCGCGGGTCTGGGAAATTAAATTTTTCCCGATCAGGACTCCGTCAGTGCGTGCTGCTTGCACTTCTTATTTCAGATATCTCTCTGGGTAAATATAGAGGCTTAAGAGAAGTTGCAGGGGATTATTATAAAGTTCGGTTTGTCCTATCGAATCCACAAGGATAGAGAGTGGAGTGGATAATTCGCGCTAAATTTACGAGTGACTCGAGCGAATAACGATTCGAGGTTATGTCGCCCGAGTAATGGACCCTTATCTGAAAGCGATGGTGATTCATTTAGCGCTTTAAGAGAGTGCGCGTGCGCGGGGAGGAGGAAAACGAGAGATGCTTACGGCTCGCGTTGAGAGTATGCAATATGCATAATTGCAAGAATCTGCTTGATGTCGCGTTCAAGTTTATGAATAAACTTATTGTTTGCTTATAAGCTCTGATAAAGTTATGTTATGTGTAGTGCTCTCACTATTATTACTCGGCTATAAAAATACACACTCGAAACCTAAAACCGAGTGCTTAGCGTTGTGAGATGAGTTAGAACGCCGCGTTCCCAGATATTATACATACACACTTTCTTAGCGACGAGAGCAGAGTGTTCTAATCAATTAACGCGTTTCCCAATCCAATCAGATCGTCAGTATTACGGCTAGTCTATATACGTGTATATATATAACATGATCCCGAGAGCCAAAATTGGGTGACTCACACTATGTATAGCCTCGGGGTAGGTCGTCCGATTTCCTGACCTCCGCGTAGCGTCAGCTGACACGCCGCAAACAATCCCGTAGAATTGAAGGTAAAAAGTTTGCGGGTAAAAGAGTGAAGTGCTGCATCGGGAAGGAAAATCGGCGTCGAGGCATTAATTATTTCTTTATATAACCTCGGCGCTTTTCCCAGCCAGCGGCGGCGGCGGCGGCGGCGCGCGGCATGACTGTAAACTTCCTACTTTGTACCTACTGCTGCTCGTCGTCGTCGTCGTCGTCGTCTCTTCTATCTCTCTTCCTCTTTCTCTCTTGGGCGCGAGCTTGAGGAGGAGGAGGGGTCGATGAACCCGCCCAGTCGAGCGACTAAGACGCCCAATTAAGTGCCCGTGGTTCTCTCTGATTTTTTCTCTCTTTCTCTGCACTGCACCGCAGCAGAGATATGCTTGCGGGGAAGTCTCCTTTTTTTTCGAGAGCGAACCCTGGGTCGTGAGTTTTTAAGTATAAAATATTGAAAGAAAAAATTTTTGAAACTGCACATATATACGCGCGTTTGTCACGAGAGGCTGAGGGATGCGTGCGTGTTTTACCTTGTGTTTCGCGAATTTATGCAAACCGGGCGCCGATAAGTTTTCGGGCTAATTTGGAACTGATTTACGATCGAGAGATGCTTATCGGGGGAGGAGGATGTATATATTCTCTCTCGGATCGAACGACGCTTTTATCGCGAACGATTACATCCGCGAGCGCGAGTTTATATACAGAGGTATACACACCGGAGTTTTGCAACGTCGTCGATGTATACTACTCTCTGCGAGAGTGGGAGAGAACAATAGAGCGCAATTGTTGGGCAAAGCGAGTAGAAATCAGCGTGTAAACGGACTGGCTTTAATGAAATTGGAACGAATTTCTAATCTGCAGACTGCTGTTTATTACGAAGAATCTGTACGCACACACTATAGTACATATATATTATAAGCTGCACTTTGAATTTCTAGACAATGCAAGTATATTCGCGTGAGAAATTCCTTTTCGATTTCAAAGTCACAGGCAGCAGACAGCAGCCCAATCAATAAAATCATGCTCGCATATACATAGTAGAATAGTAGCAGCAGCAGCAGCAGCACGCACACACCTCCGCTAAACAGCTCCAAAAGGAATCCGGCCAGGCCTCTGGCACTTGAGCGAAAGTAACTCAATAGCCGCTACACGCGAAGCTCGAGTCTCTCTCACTGTTATACACATACCTAGCCACTATACGTATATATACATAACACAACAGAGTGAGAGCAGACTATAACCTTGACGGCCGCCGCAGTGGGGACACACGCGATATCGCCGAGTGTATACAATATGGTACGGCAGCTACACGAGCAGTCGCTGCCGATGCTAAGGCAGGACTCTCTATTGCCAGCTGTGCGCCGCCGACACACAGCTGTTTTACCGTGACGCTGCGCTTAGCCGTTTTATAGTTGGCACGCGCGACCACGACGCGCGACCAAGTGAAGATTGTGGAGGAGGAGGAGGAGGAGCTCTGATGGCGGCAGCGACGACCTTGGACGATTATTGTAAGAGGCGATCGAGTAGACGGTGCTGCACGCCGCCGCCGCGACGAGTTTCGATGAATTGGTTTATAGAGGTGTGCGTAGCAGCGGCTGCTTTTTCGGGGCTTCCTGTGGGGGATGGTCAGAGGAAATGGAGCGAATTCTTTCTTTGCTGGGATCTGTATACATTCCGGCGCTGATGGAGCTATAACTCGTTATATATATATCGTAGTGTTTCAGAGGGTTATTCTATTAAAAAATTTGTTTTTATATTCTCTCGATGACGATGTAGAGACAATTGGAAAATGTACGAACGAGATAATGTCGAGCACTCAAGTAGATCAGTCCGAGCTCACTTCAATTCTTATTCTCTCTCGCCGGCTCTCTGCGCACCTGCAACAATCAACCGAAAACCCGCGGCTCCGACGAAGCAGAAAAAAGCTGCGCCGAGAGAACTTTTCAACTTGTCTCCTCCTTCGTTTCCCCGTCCACCTCACGGGAATTCTTCTATCCCTTATTGCAGCGCGCACACACACACAAGCCTCTATCCAGTCCCGGTTATAGTACGAAATCGACGGGCGCACAGGAAATAGCCCGGGAGAGCACAAAGGGGACGGAAAAACGCCATATGCTCGTGCGTGCAGCCCTCACCTGCTCCCTCTTTCTCTCTTCTCTTCTCTTCTTTTTTTTCTGTTGTCGAGAGGATGCGCTAGAGCTGTATATACATATATATATACTCAAGGCGCACCTTGGCGCGGGTGACTGACTGTCTTCGCGCGTGTTTTCTTTTTTCTTTCGTAGTATACTATACACACTACTGACGGAGTCAATGGATCTTGTGCCGGGGGTTTTGTACGCGAACGAGCGAGTGTTTTGGTGCGATGAATTTTCGAGATGCCAGTTTTTTTTATCGCACGGATATTTATATGCATGACGATGCCGTAATGCTCCGGGCCGCGGTTGATAAAATGTTCGGAGCTATCTAATATCGCCGCTGCGAGTACTATAAATACACGCGCGAGCTTGCACACTGCACACGTCCTGAATTATTTTTATTCTCATTGGTTTATGAAAAGTCTCTTTCTCAATGTCGCAGTTTTTACAACGCTTTTTTTTATCGCACGAAATGTTCAAGGATTTTTCGAGAGGCTAATTCCGGATTCAAGGTCGCGTGTGCGTATTATAAACTAAAACCAGCAGCTCAATTTTTTTTTACATAATGGACGCAAATAAAATGATACCTCGTCGTAATCCGGCTTGGCGAAAAAACAAATCTCGGCTTTTCCCAAAATTGCATCCACGTGTATTATATATGCGACGCTCATAATCGCGAGCTTCTTATATTAATTCGTATATGATGCTCTAGGACGACTGCATTGAAAGCAAAAAAAACCATCTCTAATTTTCTAACATACACCCACGCGAACTGACCTACATCACGACACTTTAAAATTAGCATCCTCTCTCTCGTTCGTTCGTTCGTTCTCTCCATGGAATCGGAAACCCTCGCTCTCGGCTTATAATCACACGTCGGTGTATCCGATCTCGCCCACTGCTGCAGTTTTATATACTAAGGGCTGCTGCTGCCGCACGTATATAGAGTATCGATTTTGCTGAAAGAAAATTAATCGTCCCGATTGAATTCTCGATTGAATTTTCATCGCTTTCATTATATACAGAAGCGCAGAAGTGTAGAAACTATATACGCGATATATTCCATAACCTAGAATTTTTTAATTTCTCCCCAAACCCTCTCTCTCGGCTCTGATGGTTTCAAGGAACCTCAAAAGAGCTACACAAAAGAATAGGAAAAGTCGGAGATCGTCTGCGAGAAAATCGAGATGAATATTAAACGCGCAGACGTGTGTGTGCGAGTGTGTATATAGTCCCCGAGACCTGAACATTCCGCTGGATACGTTGCTCCACTTTTTCCGAGAACCGAGTGCGATGTCGCTCTTTTTCGACTCGGGGATTCTCGATTTCCTTTTTTTTATTCTTCTTCTTTCTCTATTACCCTTTTTTCCGTGATGGATGCGCGTCTCTCTCGGCTTTCGTCCTCCGATTCTTACTCAACTCCGCAAACGTACACAAACGATAATATAAAAAGCGAGAGAGATTAAATAAAATTTCCTCTCTCGAGAGGGAGTGAGAATCACCGTATTTAAATTTATTCATTAGTCACGAGAGAGGCTCGATGGAATAACAGATAGCGGCAGATGTGTGTTTTCTCGGTCGACACATATATATGGATACACATAATATATACGCAGCGCATTGAGAGTAGAAAATATTCAGCGCATATCTCACGTGGCGGGCGCGGGAGCGATTATTAGTCGCACGTGATGCATTAGCGTCGGCCGCGCGTCACGAGGTCTGAATCGGATTTTTATGGCTTAGCTTCGGGCGCAACGTGACCTCTGCACTGAAAAGTCAACTCCGCGTATATTATATATTTTCTGCGTCTTTGATGCAATATATGCGCGATGATGCGCCGCAACAACCGCTCTTTTCGATCGCGTTCACAGGCCTTCGCAAAACTCTCGGGAAGGATAATAATAAGGGGTCGAGTTCGCGGGGGTGGAGTTCTCGATGAAAAGGGGCCAAGGGGTTGCCTCGCCACCGCACCGCTCTGTGTGTTCCATTGCCCTAGATAAGAAGCGAGCGCGAACCGCGCGATATTCTTCGCGGGAGGGTTTTTTATCGCTTTCTTCTTCTTTGCCGGTGCTTCGAGAGAAAAGAGAGAAGGGGGGAGGGGCAAGGTTATGGAGGATGTGTATTCCTGGCCGCTAGATTTTTTATGGGGGAAGGTTTGTTTATTCGGGACGGAGTGAAGACTTTTTTTTTATCGAGGGATAAACTTTGTATTCTTGAGAGGCCTTGGATAATAGAATTAGAATGAATTCGAAATTTGAAAAATGATTTGCGTATAAAATTAACTTGATCGATGCTAATAATTTTTTTCCCTTTTCTGTTCCAGGTAAGTGTTCTGCTGCACCTGCACACACATACAAGGAGTAGTCCGTAAGTTTATGAATTCTCAGCGATTTAAATGCCAGAAAATATAAACACGACGAAATATAAGAAAAATTTTCCTTTTTCATCATTATATTTCCCGGAGCTCGATTTACATATTATTCGAGTATATAACACGTGACTGGGAGGGAGATTATTAATGCGACACCGAGTCTCTCGCTCTCGTGTGTCGCACACGTTCGCGCACATTAATTGAAACTACGTGATGGCGTCGGCAAAAAAAAATATATCCCGCCTCATTTGTCGTCGCACGAGTCGGATTTTTAGAGGCGTGAAATCGAAACCGAGAATTTTCCCCTCTCAGATCTCAGACGAGAGAGGAATTTGGCTAAGTTTCTCTGCACGGGGCTTCAATCAATAAACGACTAACAAGCGAGAAATTAGGCTCTCTCTCCTGTATAAACGCGTGTCGTTAGGAAGTCTGCTTGATATATAAAAAAGCTTCGTCATTGTTGGAGGAGAAGAAAAAAAAATTGATAATTCATATATATAAAATATGAAAAATTCTCAGACGCAGTCCTGAACCTGCTGCACTATAATCTCGTAAAAATTCCAGAACACCCAGCTGAATATACGTATAGTATATATACTATACGTATATTCATAGTACTATAGTACTATGTAGTCTCAAAGGCCAGAGAGAGACTCGACGGCGAATTTTCGTCTTGACCTACGTCACGCTCCTTCTCTCTCTCTCTCTCTCTCTCTCTCTTATACTCTCGGCATTCCCGAACGTCGGCCGCTCTCGCAGACGCGCTTTATTGGCGCAGGAGCCGATGCTACAAAAGACGAGGCGGCGGGAAAATGAGAGGTGCAGCCAGCCAGCGCAGTCCTTTCTTTGTGTATCGCCGGTTGAGAGGAGATTTTTCGAGCGATCACGCGGTATCGCTGTATAGGTTTATCTCTCGTTTCTCTTGCTTGGCTCTGTATATACATAGTATATAAACGTAAATATTGCTGTATACACACGATGCACAGGCGATTGATTTACTGAGCGAATTTATAATGCGTTTAATAAACGTCGTATAATAAATCCGAAGCGCCAAGAGCAAACTCGAGAGAATATATCACAAAGAAGAGTGCGCGCGTCAGGCAAACATTAAAAAGCTCGGAGAGACTCTCTGGTTTATAAGATTAAATCGCGTAGAAAAAAAAGCGAACGAACGAGTCGAGAAAAGAGCGACGAAACAGCCGTGACGAAGTATTCCAGCCGTCTCTCTCTCTCTCTCTCTTTTCTTTTCAAATACTCGCTCGGCGCGACGACGACGACGGCAATCGCACTTTAGTCTTAACGAAAGATGGCGCAGCCCTGTATTTTTTTTTCTTCTTCCTCTCTCGAAGAGGTGAAGAGACTTTACTATATGTTACCGAGAGAGTTTCGAATTTTTTGGCTTTCCGAGAGAGCTCGCGATTGATTTACGATTATGAGGCTCCGGCTTTTAATGATTCTGTTGGCGAGTATAGTGTGAGACACGAAGCGACTTTTCTTTCTGTATACAAACTTTGCTCTATCGGCCCGTTTGATCTTCCATTGCGTATTACTTGGGATAACGGTTCAATTGCTTTACGTTATACGTTATTGGAATTTTAGGACGGATAAGTAATCTAGATTTGTCGAAGCGCGATGAACGCTGATTTCGCCGCGGTCGTGGCATTCGTCACAAAAGTTCTGCGTGACGATTCGCTAATAATACAAAAAGCGATTCTCCGGCGTTTCTTTGTTTCTTCGCCAACGAGTGTAATACACTGTTGCGCTCGCACTCGCTTCTTTTTTATCGCATATGTCTATATATATACATACGCGAAGAAAGAAACATCGTCGTGATTCACGTATAAACAAACGGGACGACGAGTTCAACACCTGCTGTACACATCGCGCGTGTATTTTCTCATTTTTAATTAATTTTTTTTTCTCGTGACTTGAGACTGATTAGCCAAAGTAGAATGTAAATTTTACAACTTACGTATACTGCACTCGTATATAATTATAATAACGTCCGTTTTTATTTCTATCATCGAGTTACAGCACATTATAATACACACCGACATATACCCAGAGCAAATATTGCCCTAACCTTCATCAATATTTAAGCACACGAGTCTTCGAGTACCACTGAATGTAATTCAACTCCCTATACTTGTGTACTACAACTACCTATACTTTTGCAGAAAAAAAAGTAAAACAAACTTTCAAACTGAACTGTATCACGGCAACTACCTTACACACGCACTCGCAAACAAACACACACGTATAGTACCGCGTCTTTCACGCGGGCAAAGGCTCTTATCGGCCTTCGCCGGCCGGCCGATAAGCTTGCGCGCTCGAGAAATGTTACAACGTTGCCGCCTGTGCAAATAAGCGCAGCTCGCTTTACGCTTGACGACAGAAGTCGAGACTCGCATGTGTGTGTGTATTATACGGCTCTCGCGAGTCTTGTCGCAATTACAAGCCTTTTTGCCGCACTTTAACTTCATCGATTGCTTTTATATAGGTGTATACCTTTCGTAGCGAGTATTCGCTACGAAAATTTCGATCCGAGATAAATACGATGACGAAGACACTTTACGGTTTTCTCTGTGTGTATACGCGTATGTGTATACATAGTCTCTTTAGAAAAAAACGAGAATCGACCCAGAAATCCGATAAAGCGCGCAAATATTTATTATATAGATAGATATAGTTCTCGCGTTGGCGTTCTGTAAACGCGGGCCGTAATCTTTCATGATTCCCTGAAAATCTCGCGCGACGATCTCTCCGCATCATTAATTTTCATTCGCGTATTAAACGCGCGCGAGAAGCTTCCCGGCTCTCAGCTATACAGCCAATGATCTTCAATTCAGACACGACGAGTCTCTCTGTCGCTCGATTATCTCTCAAAGCCCACATATATTATACATACACACATGCGCATGAGAGCTTGTGTATACGAATACCGTCGTCGTCGTCGTCGTCGTCGTCGTTTATATTAATTCTTTATAACGTAATACACATTAACATCGATTAAATCTCAATTACACGCTCGTTAAGCGGATTATGCAAATGGCCGATCGCGTGCACCGGCAACTTTGGTGTATAACACACGTGACACATTTTTTATCATCCTTTTCGGGATGATAAATCTTGGAGGCGGATGAGGAGAGATAAGATGCCGAGTCTGAGCAGTGTCATCTCGAGCGCGAGTGATAAACGCAAGTGTAAAGTGATTCTAAGCAGGACAAGCAACAATAATAATCCTCAGCGCCTCGTGAACCTCCTTGCACGTTTCAGTCTCTCTTATCACATCGACATCTAAGGGGCCAATGCTCCCGCGGATCACCTCCCCTCGCGAGAGTGACAAACACACGACGACGCTGCGTATTTTAACGAATAACGCGCGCGCGCAGAGAAAGAGCTACCGGATGGACGGCCTCGCGAGAACAATGGAAAACAATCGAACGCCGCCGCCGCGACGACGTATGACGACGAGCGCGAGCGCGCGCGCGCGCGCAAGCAACCAAGCAGGAGATTATGCAACAGTCGAGTGTGTTTAAGTGCGAAAGAGGAGGGAGAGTATAGTCGGACTTGAATGCGCGCGGTTAGAGGCGTTATTTACGCTTAGCTCCTGTATGTATATACTGCATATATATATAGCGGGCTTCTTGATACTATGTAGAAAGTCTTTTTTGACTTTTAATATTTTTCTTTTCAATTTTTTTCGCACTGCTGGATTCGCAGTATATGTAATATACAATGAGGTCGGATTCGATTCTCGACACGCCCAGATAGATCTGCTACTGCCTTTTAATGCGGGTCAAGGGGCCAGGCTCTGTGTGCGTGCGTTACGACGCGTGGGTAATTGCAGTGGAAAAATTGTTGCGTGATAATGCGCTCTCCGCATAATATGCAGCTTGACATCGGCCGCGCAGTTGCTCTGTATAATATTTATCGCGGCTCAGAGTTAAGCTGTTTAAAATGATTTTCCCGAAATAGCAGTACAGTCTTGTAGATAAGTCGCGACACAACGTCTTCCGCGTTCTGCACGTATATATGCCGGTAGAGAGAAAAAGAGTATACTGATACCGATAGAGCATCGAAATAAGAATTAACAGAAGCTCTCGATTATCGCGCAGAGAGGTTACGTAAATGAAATTTCACTGGAAAATCGCAGTAGAGCAGTAGTATATAGAGCTTTTCCCTCCCTCCCGAGAGCCGATCGAAAGCTTTCCGCGAAGTGTGTGTGTGTAACGCGACACGGCCGATTGTTGTTCAAAGTATAATATATATAGTATATATAGTATACAGTAGCGACGCGGATGAATTTAATAAACGCCTGGTCGTGTGTTATGTAGCGCTCGGATTAGAGTATAGTGTCGACTGATTAAACGCGCTATTGCTCCTCTCTTTTATTTATCAGGAAGCTACAGAAATAGGACTATCGATCACCGCAGCTGTGCGAGTATATAGTGTTCCATACGTTTTTTGTACATAGTTGCTCGCCGTGGAAAAATTCTTCTCTCACTAACGAGCTATCTTTCGCTTAGAACACACAGATGCTCGATGAGTATTATATTAATTATAAGTAGAAAGTAGTAAATATTTATTATAAGCATCACTGCGTGATATACGACAAATTATATACAAAAGTAAAAAAAAACTTCGTAAACCACGCCGAAGGCGACGATCAGCCGAAAAAGTTTATAAATCACGCAGTCGCCCCGCAATCATTCCTCAGCGCGCGATGCCGATGCACCGAGAGTCAGCGATTGTTTCTCTTTCTCTCGCGTGCAAGAAAGAGAGAGAGAGAAAAGTGCGCTGCGCACACGTCGCTTTTTTGCACGCGCGCATGTGCAGTTCTCCGAGGAATGAGTCTCTCTCGAGTAGAGGGGATTCCGCGGCTGCACTACACTCTTTGTTTTCTCTTTTTTCTTGCGCTTTTTTTGTCGCCCGCGCGCGCGCGCGAGCTGAAGATTTCTCAGAACAAACATATTTGCTTTGCGGATCTGCGTGATTTTTCGCGATCGGGACTTTATACACGCGTGCTTGTATACGGCGCCGGATGTTGATTGGATTTTTTGAAAAAGCGTTGCGACTTATTTTTGAGACTTTACGGTTAATTAAAAATTTCGAAGCAATGCGTGTATTCAATGCAAGTATATAATATATTACCCACATCAATCGCCTCCGCTCACAATAAACTCCGGGATCAGTTGCTAAAAATACTAACCCGTAAGCGAGCGAAATCTCCACAATGAGCGGGAATTAAAGTTTTACAGCCGGACAAAGTGGCGAATCTTATTCCGCGTCCAGTTTCGCCTCCTCCGCGTCTTTTCTCATCATCATCATCATCATCTCGTCGCGCACATAATACCCCCTAACACAGCATCTCGCTATACACTACTCCGAAAGCGCTTCCGTTTCAAGCCGCACTTTTTCTCTGCTTCCGGCTCGTCGACAGAGATTATGGAAAAAAGGGACGACGACGACGACGAGGAGGGAAAGGAAAATAGGCTGCTGCTGAGGAGTTACAAATCGTATACTCGGCGACTATTGCAGAAGGAAGCGCGCGCGTGAATAAGCGGGACTATATTTAGACGAGAGCGTCGAGGTAAACGTTTTTCTAGTGACGTTTCAAAGAGCAATTATATATATCGAGTTTTTCTCTGCTGCCCACGGACGAGGATCTAGAGTAGCTGTTGATAAGTTAGTTTGAATAATTCTTCCTTCGAAAAATCCGGTCATGTGTCATGGATGTTTACATCGTAATCGTGACATTCCACACACAGATGAAAATAACAAGCTCATCTCGCTTATAGGCGCATAATCACGCGCGGTTAATAGTGCGTAGGTAGATCGGGCCAATAAATTGTGTATTTCATTATTTACCGCGAGGCTATTAATAAATCGGAGCGCGAGAGTGTCAGTGGTATAGAAGAGAGAGAGAGAGAGAGAGAGCCGGGTATGCGCGCACCCGGTGCGCCTCGAAACTGTGTAGGAGAGAGAGAGAGAGAGAGAGAGAGAGAGAGAGAGAGAAGAATAAGAAGAAGAAACGAGGCAATAAACAGAGCTAGAATACGAGAGTCGGTGGCTTTTAGGCTTCGTCTGCAGTGCGCGTCGTCATTAGGATTGAAAATTGAATCTGCTAATGCGGGAGGAAAGTGAAATTCGCTACGGTATTATGAGCTGGTAATGACGCGCGTGATTTGAAAAGTCGGTATAATATTTTCTAGAAGCAGTGCGAAACGTCGTACTTATTTACCTAGCGCTATATATCCGATTGTTTATCTTATAATACTCTATTACACTTGGCGTCGAGCTCGCTATTTAAAATTAAACCCCGATGTTTTCCTCAGTGGACACCTATAACATCGGCTAATACTCTTCTCAAAACACAAGAATAAGAAGTATATCGAATTTGTATGAGAAGAAGAAGAAGAAGAAAAAAAATCACTCCATCACACTATAATATTACACTCGCATCAGAAGCTCGGCAGTCGCTCGGTCGGTCGGCCGCGCGCGCGCACATTTTCCCCACCACCAGAGTTATAGCGCACGCAGTGTCTCTCTCTCTCTCTCTCTCTTTCTACTCCGCAGTCCGTCCCCTCCTCTGTGTGGCAGCGCCGCCGACGCCGCTGCTCTGAGCGCGGCGCGCGCGACCGGAAAGCGCCAGTTTCTCCTCGCCGATCGTCTCCGGCTCATCCTGTGCTCGTGCGCGCGCTCCGTTTTCTCTTTCTCTCTTTTTCTCTATTAACCCTGTCTCTCATAACTCTCTCTATATCTATCTATCTCTGTCTAACCTTCTCTCGGTCTTCCGACGTGTTGTGCGTATATACTATATATACGAAAAATTGACGCGCGAGCGGCTTGTAAAAACCCAGTGAGTGAGTGATACACGCACACAGTGTTATACTGATGTAACGTGTCGTGTGGTTGTGTGTATAATATTATATATATACACACGCAGATCGAAGAAAAAAATTTAATAGCTATACGACGCTTCTAGTAGCTATTATAGTGGCTCTCCTTGGGAGCAGCGTCAGAAGCAGTATTAGCAGCCGCTTTTGGGGGAAACCTTTGGGGTTTTTCGGAGAATAGTCGCTCTCCCCCCACTCCTCGCACGGCTATTGGACGTTTACCAGCCGAAGAGAGAGAGACAGTCAGAGAGATAAGCTGTCCGAAGGAGGATCGCAGTGTGCATACAAGTGTCCGACGACGACGACGACGCTTTCTTGAAGTTCGAGACAGAGAGAGAGAGATAGAGATTGCTCAACTCTCGGTGCGGAATAGTAGTGGGATACAGCTGGATACGTCGTACTTTTTGCGGCGCACACGACGACGCTGACGCTCGTTGCGTTATATCCGTATACACAGAGCGAAAGCTGAGTTGCGCCTGTGTGTGGGTTGTAGCTCCCGCGCGTGATATACACGACTGCCGTACTAAATAACGCAGAGAAGAGTGTGTGATACATCGGTGTGTTGTTGTTCTTCTTCTTCGTCTTCGGTTGTGTGCTATCGGCGCCTTTGCTGCGTCATTCGGAATCTTGGTGTTGTATACAACAGTGCTCATAATACATGTAATCATTGAAATCTGGTGCTTCTGTTATTAATGTAATCATCTGTCAAATTGAGAAAGGAAGGAGTCTCAAAGTGCGTGTGTGAAAATTATAAAACTCTACGGTGCGTATATTAATTAATAATTAATACATTGAGAAAGCAGAGGCATATAAAAGTTGTGAGTATATATATAATTATATATACGGAAGAAAGAGAAAAGGTGCTGGCATGTGTCGGTTGATTAAGTGACGCGCGGCTGTATATATAATATATATACAGCGGAAGCAGCGTCACCGCCTGCTAACGACGACGATGCGCCTGGCTTCGGAATCCCATTCTACCCGCGGATTGGCCGAGGCAAGCTCGTCGCGGCAGAGTCGCGTCTTCTCCAGGAGACCTTAACCTCAACGCAATTAGCCGGTGAGTAACTGCGCGTACGTGATCCGCTGCTGGATGCTCTTCTCTCAGTCCTTGTTGCCGACGCACAAAGGATAGAGGGAGAGAGAGAGAGAGACATTCGGCGGCCGAAGTCCGGAAAATACCGGAGGTCCAGGTATACCGTAGTATTCCCGGCGCGTCATAAATATTCCAACAGCCTTACGGGGGAGAACAAAGACCACTTCTCCGTCTCTCTCTCCCTTTGCCCCCACCCCTCTCACACTCTCTCAAGTTGCCACAATTGGTGCGTAAAACCGCCCCCAAGTTCAAGCAGTAAAGTGTCTCGGGGTATTTAGGTCCGCAGCTGATGACGAAAATGCTGTTATAATTGCACGCATTTACCAAGACCGATAGGCGTCTTTCTCTCTCTCTGGAAATCGAATGACGGAATGACGAGCTTATCGGCTGTTTTCCAATTGAGATATCAGCATCTCTCGCACTTGTTCCAATAAAAATAAAAAAATTAAAAGAAACTCGAATCGATTGTATACCGAGCAGCACACGCATATACACAGGACAGCCGGTCAGCCATAATCGCTCTATTTTTTCGAGCAACACACAGCATCGAGATAACGCCGCCGCGATGAAATTGCGCAATTCTCGAAAGGAGTCTTTCCTATAATACGTGCGCGCGAGCGAGTGAGAGAGCAGCAGTGCGTCTCTGTGAGCGCGTGACGTCACACGTCGCTGCGTCAATTCGCGCTAACTCTGTTATATACCTGTCTTCTCTCCCTCCCACCCTCTCTCTCTCTCACGCTGATATCGCGTGCGCGCACTCCCACCGGAGCGTTTCACGAATTCGTTTCGTGATTACGAGTGATTAGCTCGACTACATATAGATATACACGTCGCGACCATCTTTCTTTTTTTTTTTTTGTTTCATTTATTTTCAAACGAGGATGTATCGATTTCGTTGGCCCGCACATATAGCGTATATATTATGAAATTCGATTAGAGCCGAGAGAAGACAAAAAATCTCAATCCGTCGCGTCGTTTCCTTTGTCGGCTACAGAAGCGACGACAACGCATTAATTGAATGAGGCGCGCGCGCTCTGAGAGACGAAGTTTTTGAGAATGCAATTTTGGAAGTTCCGACCAAGACGACGACGACGACGCTATTTAGTTTGAGTAACGCAATGCAAGTTAAGCGATATCCTAGATTCATTATACAGGCGCGTGATTGTGTTTTCAAAGTATGTTTCTTAATGTTCCGCCGCAGCCCAAAGTTACAAATGCGTATAATATATACTCGTGTCTTCGCGCGCGCGCGCACTCAGCTATATATATGCAGCAGCCGAGTGAGTTTTCGAATGTTTCGTCATTAGCGGCTCTTAATATCGCAGTCGAGTGTATATATGCAAAATTATTATTATTATTATATTTTTGCCCCTCTAATTAGAAGCAAAATATCTCTCTCCGCGAGATACAGTCCCAGAAAATATACCATCATAAGCCAGAAGCGAGTCATTCCGCGACAGGAGAGAGAGAGAGAGTATATAAGTGGGGCATTCGGCGTTATAATAAGAATTAAGAGCTATGCAGCACTTTGTTTTAAGCGGCGCTTCGTCACCCGGCGCGCGTGGGAATAGTCGAAAGCAGAGAGAGAGAGAAAATTCTAGCATCCATTCGCGTCTATTTATTATGATAATGGCATTCTGATTGGGGAAGTTTGCGCGGATTATAGTGGGGGAGTTTTTCCAGTTAAAACGACCGAACTTGCGGCCAATTCGCTTCGCCGAAGCCCCCGAAAAACAGTTACACACTTGCGGTCGATATAAAAGAGCCACACGCGCGAGTAGATTATCCTTTAAATCGAAACCAAACATTAATTAATCTCATCTCTTCCACCAAAGTCCTCGGGATCAAGTAACACGCGCGTTTTTATTAGAGACCAAGTCGCTTTTATATACCGTGTGCAACATTCGCTTTTGACTCGTCGGCGCGTGCAACACGAATATGGAATGAAACGAGCCGTCCTTGAGAGCGAGAACGTGTGTATCTATATAATACCGTCGAAATGGAATACCGCAAGGTTCGGACAGATTTTCCTTGTAAACGTGACGGAAGGATTTTGGGTATGAGTTACATATATATTCCGTGGCGTAGTTTTGCAGGTGCCATTCATTTGCATTTTCGAGCCACTGAATCTCGATTACATATTACATACGTGTTTTGAACTACTTGGAACTGTTGCCTTGTGGGGTTTGCACGAATTGACGATGTGTGTATGTATGTCTTTGGTATAAATAGAACGACACGCTATTGTTGTTGTTTACTGCGGTGGAAAGTAAATTATATTCGTACCCCAAGAGCGACACGTGAACTGCTTCTTCTTTTTGCAAACTTTGTTGATAGTGTTGTCGTGACAGACTCGGACATTTCCTCATTCATATTAGTCGTTATGTTCCATAATACTGCAAGCGCACGTTTACAATTATATATACTTTTTGCTATTTTTCACAATAATTGATATCACGTTTTTTCCGCGTATGTATGTACAACACACGCTCTACATATTTTCATCGTAAATCATCGGACATTTAAGAAACCATTGCTCTCTGTTCCATCAAATCCAATTCATGAATCAGCACAGCAAAGTATGTATCTCTCTCGACGCGCGATAGCGAATTATTATAAAATCCAAAAGCACACGACGAGAAAGCCAACGCGCAAAAACGCGATAGCGCACGTACGACTATCCGGAAGAGAGAGAGTCGCGTCTAAATATTTAACGCGCGAATTTCGCGATAACTCCCGCGCGCGCACACAGGGGACGGAGAGTCGATTTCGACGTCACTCGCTCTCTCTCTCTCTCTCTCTCTCTCTCTTTCGTGTGGCGGCGTTTCCGCTCTCCTTGGAAACGCTCCAAAATTCCTCGGCAGGAAACTCTCTCGTCGACGACGATGCCGCTGCTGCCGCGCCTTTCGGCCTAGAACACAGAGAGCTGCTATACGACGACTCTCTGTTCTTCTTCTTCTTCTTTGCTATACACTGCAGCTTGAAAATTTCAAGTTCTAATTTTTGCGGCCGGGACCTCCTTTTTCTCTTCTCTCTGTATGTGTGTGATATAAGGAGAAAGAGATCGAGGGGGAGGAAGTTCGTGGGAAGAAGCGCGTGAGTCACGCGGCAGGCGTTCGCGGAATTCCTGGTGTGTTGGTCACTTTCGCGAAGAAGAGCAGATTGATTTCGCTTTTCAAGCTAATTCGCGATTTTTGTATATAAGATAAATTGGAAAATACAGCGCGTACATTATATATCAACTGTCCCATATTCAATTTTCATTTTTATTGTTTACCCGGCGGTTGGTCGAGCCAAACATCCGTACGTCACGCACGTGGTGTGTGCTATATATATAGAGACAGAGAGGAAGAAAAATCGCGGCAATTTCGCGCGTGCGCGTGATCTTTATCGACGTCAAGCCGACGCGTATCGAATTACTACGGCGCTTGCTCTAGAAACACGGCGAATCATCGGCTGCTGTGCTTTGTGCTCGTCGTCGAGAGAGAGAGATCTATAGATCGAAATTCCGATGAGCTCTCCGCACCGAGAGTGTGTTTTGGGTCATTGTTTTGTTTTCGTCGAAAGTTCGCCGACGGAGTCGGCCGAGAGACTTTTGACGAGTAAATGGACCGCCACTATATAATCGTCGAACGTCTTTGCAAGCTGTTTTTCTTGCTTGCGAAAACTTGACGGAATAAAAAGCCGATTAATTTTGCAATATGCTAACGACTATATAATATATACACAAAAGTCAGTTCCAACTTCGAAAAGCTATTTCTGCGCTGAAGCTCATTGATGAAGCCCTGATGCTTATTAACGACGTGTTGAAAAACAAAGGGATTAAATTAGCTATTTTCTCGAGATCCACGTGTGTTTCTCAAGAGAGCGAAACAAAAAAATCTCTACGGTTGATGATTTCAAAACGCGCGCGGCTAATTACATCGGTGGCGAAAAAAAAATTTTTCTCTCAACCTGTCCCTTTAAACGCTCTCGTGTGCAGTCCGCATATCGCGCGCGAGCTGATGTTCCCCGGTGACGTCAGCCTCCGCCGCGCAGCAGTATAGCTCTCGTCGTCGCATCGGGGTCAACAGGCAGCAGTCGTCGCTCGGTGGGGGCAGAAATCGTCGTCGTCGTTTTTGTAGTAGTATATAGCCGTCGTTTCAGGAATTGAGCAACGATATTACACGCTGTGCATGTGTCCCCCTCTCGTTTTGTGCGAGTATAGTATAGTTGCGCACCTTCATAGCCTTTTCTTCGGGGCGAATAGCCGGTTTTCGCGTTTGATGAATTGCTACACTTGCTGTCTATATAGTTATCTGTGCGGACGAGGAAAACTCCCGGTTAAATTTGCTGTACATTGTTATGTCGATGGGATAATTGGTTACGATTCATTGAAGTTTTGTTATGTAGCATCACAGCTGATGTGTCCCCGCAATGTAAGACACACTTGATTTAAAAATACACTAAGAACAAAGGCTCTGCTATATTACATAACGCGTCGTCATAAACGATTCGATTGACCGAAGGAAAAACAAAAAAAAATCACACGAAATACAAAAGTGATCACTAAAGAAGGCACGTGTCTATCTTACACCCCCGCATATACATTGAAACCGTCGTAATCAAAATAAGTCTCGAATAAAACTATCCGGCGTAATTGATAACGTCTACCGCGGCTCATCAGTCTCGTCATTACAAACGAAACTCGTCGCGTCTTTCTATATCATGTCGGTATAGCAGGCGCACGCGCGTGCGACACTGAACAGGCAATTTTTGCTCTCGACTCGCACACACATATATATACGCATTACATAAGTGTATAACCACTCGTAAGTGAGTGAGAGAGAGATAGACAGAGCGCGCGCGCGATTCGGTTTCCTTTTAAAAATGGCCGCCCACCGGAGTTTCGCGAGCGCGGCCGAGGTAATGCCGAGAGTAAACACAAGCTTATATAGAGGCAGCACGTGTGTGTGCGTGTGATGCTGTTATATATTTTGCGGCGCTATATACGTGTATACGTTTTTAGAGCATCGTCGCGAAGGAAAGAAATCCAGAAATTACCGGTCGTTTGATTAGTGTCATTATTTCTTTTTTTTCCTCGTAGAATGACGCTTATGATAGTGCTTGCACTGCAGATGTAGGTTTCGCCGAATTTTCTCTATTTCGAGTAGCTCTCGGGAAATTGAAGGAGGTTTATATTATACGAGTATAGAGTCTTTCTCAGTATATATAGGTATGTATAGGAGAGAGAGAGGGAATCTCGCACGCGCTTTTACGACGCATTTAAAATATTTTACGCTGTCGCCGCCAGGATGAAATTCTGCGCAAGCAATGGGCGAGGCATTGCTGGATCTCTTCTATATAAGTAATGCTCAGCGTTTCACGATGATCCGTGTAATTACAAGCGGGCTTTTTGGAATTTGTGATTTATGTTTATGGTGAGAAGCTTGTGTGTGATGATCATAATTCAAAACTTTGTAACCGCTTCATCACTCGGACTTCGACGTATAGCGCCGTTTGTTATAAGCTCTCTTTAATTAGCGTTATATTCCGAGTATTGAAAAACACTCTTCCCGACTCGAAACCGCGAATTCATTTTTCAAAACCACCGAATGAGGCGTAACAATGAAAAAAAAAACAGAGTAGAAACAATGGAAACTCGACCGATACATCCGGGAAATCCTCTCCTCGTACCAATCGCATCAAAAGTCAGTCTGAAATCGCGCGTCGCTCGCATCGATGAGCGTCGTTGAAAAGCCGCAGTGGCGACGTTACGTAAAAATAAAAATAAACAGCCGCCTATAAAGAGAGACGAAGAAGACGGAGAGGGGCGAGAGCGAAACAGAACGAATCGAAGGAAAACGCTGCCGCTGTTTTTTGTCGCGGCAGCGCGAGCGGAATTAATGAGCCGTCGTCTTATCCTGAGACGTTCCCGTTCTCTCGATCTCTTGGTGTTTAGAAGCGCTTTATATATACTCGACGATTGACGAGAGAGAAACTCTGTTGCGATCTTGATTCGCTGATCGAGCGTTTTTTTTTCCGCGGAGAAAGAGAGATCTACGTTACCGTTTTTTTTAGGGAATATTTTTTCTATTCTCTGAAAAAAAAACTAAAAAAAAAAAGAGAAAAACTCACGCGCAAGTTGTCGCTTAAACTTTTTACGCGACCTAGGTAAAACTTTCATGAGAGAGGAACAGGACAATGTTTGAAAACTTTACTCGACGTATAAAAATTTCACTCGGCTATATATACGCGCACGAGACCTTCTTCTAAGATAGATTCAAAATCTTCAACTCCCGGTCACCAATAAAGCCGCTACATCAGAGCAGCAGCGCTAATACCTCGTAAAAGAGGTCATACTTTCTCAAAAAGGAGAAAAAGCCCGAGCGCACTTTATGCATTCATTATCTAACCTCGCCAGACTCTCATAACCAATGACTCTTGAACGAAAGAAAAAAAAAAGGGAAATTCACTCGTGCTGCGCTGCACGTACTCGAGTAAATCTCGAAGATAAACAACGAGCCCTCTCGCAAACAAAAACAAAAAGATATAAGAGAAGAAAACGAAACGACGCCGCAGCAGCGCAGTAACCTTAACTCTCGCGAACGTTTTCACTCGGCACTCGTGAAAAACGCGAAGGAAAGCCTCCTCTCGCGTAATAACCCACTTTCGGTGCAGTGGCGGCGAGCCGTGAAGACGCAGATCTGCTTTGTGTTTGTATGTGTATGCGTACCTCTCTCTCTCTACTAGATAATCAAAGCGGCGATAGTCATAATGTGACGGCGGGAATTACGTCGATGTATAATAACAGCAGAAGCATAATTCGAAAGGAAGCTTGAGATAGGGTAAACAGATCATTTCAATCATCATAAAAAAACGCAACGCGATTTTTTCCAATTGCAAATCAGTAATTTGTTTATATCAAAAAACTGACGGGTAACTATGAACTCTCGATTCGGCCAGCACCAGAAAACGTAAAATAAGCCCAAGTTACCGAGGAGAGAGAGAGAGAGAGAGAGAAAGAGCCCGACATTTCACACTCAGATATGTCACCAGCGCCCGTAATATAAAGTATTTTGTTTGCGCGATTCTCGAGATACGAATGAGAGAGCGGCGCCTTTATATTGTCAACAAAAACGCAATTGTTACGACAGGTTGTCCAAACAGTAGAGGAAAACATTCGAGGGAATTTTTTTTATTAACAAATCGTATTATTGCGACTCGCTCGCGTATAAAAAACGAGATACACACACACACACTACAGAAAACCTATCAATAAATACTCTTCAGAAAAAAGTTCTTTTCTTCGGAAGTATCGCAATCATTCTCCTCTCGTTACTTTTCGAAATAACAAAATTGATCAAACGCGCATAAATTGCATAATAACTCAACCGTAATCTTTGGGGCTCAAATAAATAAAAAATATTCGTTCTCCGTGTAGCATCGAATAATTGGCTTAAGCCCACCTATATACTCGGCACCACGATCCCTCTTCTATCCACACACACACACACACATATGCAGTCCGCGCCTTGACACTGACACACTGACATCGTTCGCGCGACGCGCGCGACCTTCGTCGACGTCGCGACGTTGGCGCGCGCGATCTTTCTCTTTCTCTCTCTCGCTCTTTATCGTCGTGTGTGTCGCTTATTTACCATTTCATTGTAAACGGGCGCTCTCGTCGTCATGGTCGTAATTGTTTGCGGTATACACTTGGTAGAAAACGATTATTATTATTATTCAGTCGTGGATTGGCTTTTTTTTCAAGATTTCAAACGCGTCGCCGGTAATAAATTCTCTCGAAACCGGAATGAAATATATATAATGTAGTAAGTATATCCGAGAAACAGCTCTCTCTCTAGGTAAATTAAACGGCGTGTGCGTATATTCTCGGAAAAGGCGAATATGTAGCCGCGTCGTCTCATTATAAATGATAATTGCTCTCGCCAACGATGAACTTTTATCGCAGCAGCAGCAGCAGCAGAAGCAGCGAAAGTTATGCCTTGGTGAGTTCGGCGCGCAAAAATCATTCGAGGCTCTCTTCTGCAGCAGCGATAAAGACGCGCGTATAGAGTCGCTAATGAGGAGATCTTCCAGGTTTGCGCGCGCGCGATCGATTGCTCGTTAGCGTCGCTGCGCGAATTTCTCGTGCTACTCCTTTTTCCATTGTTCGAGGCGCGAGCACAAGGACTTTCGCTTTTATCGATTGTAATTATGGCGAGAAGAGACGACTGTGTGTATACACACTGCACACTGTCCTGTGTGTATATGTCTCTCCTACACTGCGTACCTATATATATATATATATATATATGTATGCTGATTTGTCGGACACGCTTAATTGCCGGGCTTTTACGACTGCGGTGCGCGGCGACGGACGATCGTTCCGAGACATTTTATTCAAAGGGTTGCTTGCGGCTTTTATGCTCTCGCGGCTAGTTGAGTCCGGTGAATTATGGAGGTCAGCTTTATTATATTGACAGGGCGGAGAGTATCCTTTTTTTTCTTCTTTGCGTACGGTAGCCTCTCCTAAGCAGCTTTTGGAGAGATTTTTGCCCGGTATATTAATATATATATAGTTTCTTAAAATTCTTTCATTTCAATCCTCATTATCTCTCAAAATCATCAAAACACGGTCTCTCTCCGGCTTTATAATTCAATCGACTCGCTCCGATCCCATATACTATATCTCTCCGCGCTTAGAAACAGTCAGCAGCACAAAATGAAAAAAAAGAAGCGAACCTATATGTAGTAGTTGCGAAAAAGGCGCCGCGAGACAGAACTTGTCTAATCGGCGAAACCGATCGCACTGCGGGGACTATATAACGGTACAACCACGACGGGGGTAATATCTCATTGTCGTCGCTGTGCTTTTCCCCCTCCTACTCTATATAAGCGCGAGTAATTCGAGCGCGCGCGCCGCTAAATAAGGAACTAATTACGCGCGCGAAAGTGCAGCGCCGGGAAAAACGAGGAGGAGGGATATGTGTGCGTGTATAATACGCGAGAGCGGATGATTTACACTTTGCCGGTGCTGATACTGATATAATGAGAGAACGAGAGTATTAGAGTGTATATATTATAGTGTCGATGCAGCCTTGACGAAAATGAGAATAGCTGAGAGACCGAGATTGAGTTGTTTTTGTTTTGTCGTTAATACTCTCGAAGCTGGACAGCTTGTTATATTGTCCTTTCCTAAAATATACGCGACACATATGTAATATACGTTTTTCGAATACGATTCTCATTAAGTTACATACCGCTCGCGGGATTAGAGATTATACGGTTGCGCGCATGCGTGTGTCATTAATCGCGAGCGATAAGCGCTCGTTGCTCTCTTTGAGTTTCCCGATCCGACAAAGTTGCGTTTACGGTTAATTCGCTTAGAGCCGTATAAACTCGATCGATTTATTCTGCAGTCCGGCCACAGGTGGTTAAAAAATATCCCCCTCGACGCAGCAGCAGAGAGATAACCGCAGCAGCAGCTTCATCTCTCTGTGCAAATATCATAATCACCCAACGACGAGAGAGAGAGAAAGAACGAAATAAACAAAGAAAAAAAAACTTGTATATATATATATATATATAACGCGTATAGCAGAAGTAATAAGATCCCGCATCAGCTGAGCGCGCTGTGAGCTTATCGAGGCGTGTAGCCACGCGTGTCCCGACGGCCTGTAAACGAGCGCCAGGAGATTATCGACGACGACGACAACGAGAGCCCGGCAGCGATCGAGAGCCCGAGATAGAGGCCGAGGAATCCGGATGATGAATATTTAGCCGACGCCGCCGGGGCTTCCGATTCTTCTTCTTTCGTTTTGTTTTCTTTCTCTCTCTCGTTCTGTACTGCGCATTATATAGCCTGACTTTATAACTTTGATTGCCGATCGCGAGCTGCTTTTTCGTTTTGCTTTGATTGGAACGATCGAGAGAGAGAGAGAGAAAGAGGAGAGAATGAAAAGACTGAGAGGGTTGAAGTAGTATGCCTGTGATTGTTTTGGGGCGAGGGATTTTGATTGGGAGGGAGAGATAATACTCTCGCGAGTCCGGCTGATGAATATTAAAGTATCGGATCTGAGAGCCGATGAAAGAGCTATTTTTAGTTTCGTAAGTCTATCAATTTGCGGGTTTTATCATTACACAACAATCGTGTAAATTTATCCTTCCGAATCATCGGCAACATTAGTAATGTCAGTTGCTGCAGAGTATATACACGTCGTATAAAACCAAAAATTCACATCGCTCTCGATGATTAAATTAATTTCCCCAGCATATAGTGTAGTGGTGGTGATCCGCATTAAAGTCTCCCTAAAATTAGCGCACCTGCGATCATAAAACCGGATAAATGATCCATTATAAATAGCTAAATTACAAATACCCTCTCGCGCTACTCGCGGTTACATTATTCATGCCATAACGCGCCGAAAAGTATAGCAAGTGAATCATCGAACTCTCAGAGCTGCAGAGCAGCAGTGGTTTTTTTAAAAATAGCCCGCAATACTGTATGCTCGAACAATTCGCGGGAGGTAAAATTAGCGTTTGTCGCGGCGTAATGAAAACAGCCGCGTATTTACGGGCCTCGATTATGTATCTATCTATATAACGCGCATTTATTAATTCGATTATTCGAGCGAACAGTCGGACGCACAATGGACCATGTAATCATACTGATTGATCGTTATTTGTTCGTCCGCAAGGGATACCCTCCGTATTCGTTTATAATAAACGAGCGCGTTGTGTAATGTTGATTAGAGAGAGTGTCTATATCCTCCCGTTATCGCTGAAAATCCCAAGAATGGAAGGGAAGGGAGTGTATGTGTATATAACAGCTGTATAGGTCGAAGGGAGTCAGATCCCGGCAGTTATAAATCTCGCCGAGAAGAAAGAGAGTGGACCTATACAGGGGGTGCGAAAAATTGGGAGAATAATCGATACGGAAGAAGAAGAAAAAAGGGGCTCGCGCGCGTCGTGTGTGTTTGTATTATAGCACAAGTCATCGCTTATATATACTCGAGAAATCGGCGCACTATATGCTCGAGATGCAATCCGTCGGTTTCTCGCGCGCGTTTAGCCTTCAAACGGGCTGAAAATAAACGCGACGAGTCACACTTCTCTCTCTCTCTCTCCCTTCCTCTCGTTCGTTCTCAATCCGATGCTGATGCTCTTCTTGTTTGCTTTTGCTCGAGAGCAGCGGCTGATGCTTCTCTGGCTCTGCACTCCCTCTCATCGTCTTTTTTTTCTCTTTGCTCCGAGGCGATTTGCGAGAAATTTCCGTCGAGGAGAAATTGGAACGAATTTGATTTTGGCGTATAGGTGGCGCTGTACTCTTTTAGAATATCCTCTCTCAATTTATCTCTCGGCACTCGTGTTATAACGATATTCCGAGTATATATTTTTTTACTCAATTGCGCGACGATTCCTCGGCTTAATACGTACACTCGTGTTTATATCTGGCTACTGTACATAATGGGAGCCTCGCGCTAACGTTTTTAATGATGTAACGAATCGAGTTTATTATGAGCGATATAAACGCCTCATCACTCATAATGTATACATTCGTGCCCGATTTCGCGTGCACGTACGCAGTTGACACGTGTTGTTGTTGTTGTTGTATTATTTTAATCAAGCAGCCGATACTGATCGATTCAGTGTTTACCTCAGCTCGCGTGTATATTATATGTATTGCATATATAATTTTCCTGGCTCTAATTATTTCGTACACACATGCGGTGATCGCTTGTCCGTCTCATCATATCGGTCGGAGTCAATGAATCACGGGAGAGCTCGATTACATGGACGATTAATACACACATACACATCTCCTCAAAGGCACATTATATAGTAGTTAACATCGCGAGAGACGAAATTTTTCGAGCTCGCCCATCGACAAAGCGCGCTTAAATCATCGCCGGCCTCATTACCATTTCAAATAGGCCGCGATTAACGAGAATTAATTATCCAGCGCTCGCAATATCGCGCGTCAGAGAGTTACTTCCTCTCAATTTATCTCCCTCTCTCTCCTGCTCTTTCACTCATTTTCTTCGCTGGAAAGAGAGGGAGAGAGAGAGAGAAAGCTATTTCGCGGCTACTGCCGCAGTTTGGGAACTGAAAATAGCGGGTGAGGACCGGCGGCGAGTGTGTCGCAGCTGTTTTAATGAATATTCGCGACGGAATAATTGGGATTTAGTTTTTGAGTGTGCCGCGCGACGCCGGCGTGTTTACGTAAGAGAGAGAGAGAGACAGAGACGGAGAAAACTTTCCAACGGGTTCTTGCACTCCTTGTGTCTAGTAGTATGTACTATACAGAGAGCTCAATCTCTGCGTATAAAAAGTATATTTCGAGTTTATTTTCGAAAGTCTTTTAACAGATTTATATATAGGTTATTTATAGTCTCTCTACACATCACATTTCGAGGACGAATCTTTGACGCTGATGGCGGATATAACCCTCCACTCAACCGCGATAATTGATTCGCTCTACGCGCCTCTCGGGGGTGAGATACTCGCGCTCGTGTTCCGGAAATGAGCTTCGCCGGGTTGAAAAACCGCGGGAACCTCGTTTGTTTTCCGTTTTTGCGGGTGGCGCTGTTGCGCAGAAGCTTTTTGCTCTCTCCGGAGCTCTCTCCATTCCTCTTCTCCTTTCAGCGCATTGTTAAGCAATTAGCGGCTGAGCTCGAGCCCTTTTTGCGGCTTCAGCCGCTAGATATATCATAGAAAAAGTTTTGAATAATATAAATTATAAATAATAATAATAATAATAATAACAATAATGTTTTGTTTCAGCGTGGACCGGGACCGGCTTCGCGAAAAGGAACGACAGGCCCGGGCGGCTATGTCGGTCCAAGCGGAGCAGGCGGCCGCCCGAGGTGCGCCAGACACACGGCATGGCCACCATCATCACGGCCATCACAACCACGGCCACCACCACGTTGAGCCGGATCCTGCCACCAACGCGCTCTTCCGAGCTCCCGTTAGGGTGAGTACTCAATATATAACGCATCAGCTTTCAATTTAAATTCCCATCGTCGTGTATATATATACACGTGTATTTACGTTTGCGAGATAGACTTACGCTGAATAAAACTAGAGCTATGAAAGGCTCATAAAAGGTACACGCTTTTATATTTAACATCGCGGGAAATTCAAATCTACTTATAACCTGAGAGAGTCGCGTTATGCAGTTGGGATCAATAGCTCCATGAGTTATTTGCAGCTACAGCAGCAGTAGCCAAGGGAAAAACTTTCATAAAGTCCAAATAATAGCAAGCTACTCTGTACATATATATATACCGATAAATTCAACGAAGAAATCGAGCCATTATAATATAACGAAATAAAGAGCGTGAGGGTAATTTCGTAAATCCGCAGCAGCAGCAGGGCAGTTTGTTATTAGTCCGTTCGCGCTGGCTTATCGCCGATAAATCCCTTATACCGCGCTGGTACAGCTGCATGCCTAATTTTCGACGTCGAAGTATACATATAGAATATACGTATACTCGGTTATATCGTATCCGCGGTTTCTATATACTTTTCCTAGTTTATGCAGTAGCAGCCTATATCGAAGTATCAGAGCTTTCATCATTTTTAATTGCAAGCTCTACTCTCTCCCTCTGACTCTGGGTTTAATTAAACGCAGGAAATTAAAAATATCACCATCAGCGCGTGAGTTTTCTTTCTGCAGCCAAACAATGATACGCGCACGCATAGTTCTATCTCTCTCTCTCCCTGTCTCTCGTTATATTAAAGCCCTCTAAATATTCCGCTCTTTTGTGCGCTTCATCATCTTTCCGACGAGCTCTCTCTCTCTCTCGCATCATCCCCGATATTTTTTACTCTCTCTCTCACTATCCAACTCTGTGCGCGTGTCTGTTTCCTCCTTTTGTTTCGCTGTCGGTATATACGCGCACTTCTCGAGGCTTCGCCGATTTTTCGCGAGTATATACTCATTTCTTTTTTTCTTTTTTTTTTCGTGCGCACACACATATAGGCGGCTTTTCATCTTTGCGATGCCTTTGACGATGACGCGGGGACTCGAGTTATCGAAACGCGGGCGGACGAGTTTTAAAGTGCTTCCCTTTGTTTTTTTCTCCTCCTTGCTACAGCGCAGCGGTGGGCCCTTGTGTGTGTACGTATGTGTGTGTATATATATACAACCACTCCGTTTTTCTGGCACATTGAATTGAAATGGAGTATTGTCTGCTCGGGAGACTTCTTCGCTATGATGCCTCCGGCGGCAAAACAATGCGAGATACTTTTTTTGCACACTTGAAAGCCAAGTTTGATTGAGCTGCGGAAACCGCGCGTCTTTATTTACACGGAATAACCTCCGGGTCAATCGCTTCGCGGATTTGTGTACAAACACAAGTCATGTTTAAACGCGTTGCATAACCGCTACTAATACACTTACGTACATATACATTTACTCGCGTTATGTATATATGAAAATTCTGTCGACGGGAATCGAGCTTTAATTGAAAACGTAACGCCGCGCGCGGAGAGAGACAGAGGTGATGGTAATCGACTCCCGCTGCACGTGCTAATCAGATACCGCTGAAGCGCGCGCGCGTTTAATGAATTCCAAAACGCGTCGAGAGCGCCTGTTACATCTGCTGCATCTTCAATCTAATTATCGAATTACATTACATTAGCCTCGCTCGCTCATTCGAATCCCGCCGCTGTATATATACTCTGATCAGCAGCTGACAACCGCGCGCATTATCGTATATATCCCTCTGACAAACATCAGCAGGAATGATCGCATCTTTCGATTTCGGCTACTGATGGTCGTCGAAAAAAAGCTCTTTAGGTACAGCAACAGAAGGAATAAATAAACGAAGCCGCAGTCGCCGCGACGTAATTTGTAGGTCGTTTGTTCGCATTACACACACGCGCGAGCTCAAGCGAGCGAGCTTACGTAACTCCCAACGCGACTGGCCGTCCGTCTGTCCAAGCGTTGCTGCAGCGACGAGACGTGTGTATATGCTCTCGTCGTTGCGAATCTACGTACGTCGCTGCCGCCTGTAACGAACGTGCGCCGCATTATAATACGCGCGAGTGGGAGACAGAGAGAGAGAGAGCTTTGAAAGCTCTCTCTCTGTCTCTCTTTCGCATGCGGTGATCTTTTTTGCGCGACGCACGTAGGTATAGTTTTTTGCTGCAAGAGTAGGAGGCTTCGTTGCTTACTTTTTTGTCGGGGTCGTCGTGGTCGTTTGAATTTTCCAGTCGGTCCTTTTGTCGCTGCGATGTTGAGATGTAATAATGGTCGCGTACGACTACTGCGAGTGTAAATTTTTCGGTAAAAATAAAGAATGAAGCTCGTGCAGGGGGATATTCTAATGTCCGTCTCAGACCTTGGAATTTTACAGAGCAATAACGTTAACGAGCAAAGAAGTCAATTACCATCGATCATCGGGCTATTCTAGGAAGTGAAAAAAAAACATTATCTCAATCCTCTTCTCATTACTCTCCAAAACAATGCCATTCTCTCTTTCTCGTCTCCATTGAAAGCTCCTCCTCGCGGCGCGACCGCCATAAATCGCGTCCCCAACTTTTCCAGCTATAGTCTGAAAATTTTTTTTCCCCTCTCCTATACGTCTCTCACTCGCAAGCTCTTTCAAGAACTTTTTGTTATCGCATAGCAGCCGCCTCTCGACTCTTCCGTAATTTTCTATCCTCCTATAGGTATCCTCTCCGTAGATGAGAGTAACCGCACACCAGTGGCGTATATTATACTCGCAGCAGTGCACGACTCTCACTCGCTCGATTAAATTTTGATCGCTCTTAAGCGTACAGCTTTATCCGATTAATTATTCGTCGGCCGCTTGCGGTTTTTCTCTTTTAACGACGTTGAGCAAGGTGCACACACGTATAAGGAACACTCGTGTCCTAAAACATTCATCGCTCTCAACCAAAAGATTTTCTTTTTTTAAATCTCCTTCAAGTTTAACACGCTTTGGATTCAATTGGCGCAGACGAGATTTTCCTTTGTTTCCGCGCGGATTATCGCGCGACTGTTTGGACAATAATCTCGCGCTGCAGCTGAGTCATGGAAAAAAAAGAGCCAACTGCACTCGATACTTTCACCTTATAGTCCCATTGTTCGACTACACTTCCGCTATATACTTGCTCGTGAATTGCCTTTATGAAAGGATACGGCTGTTTGCTGGAATAATCCAGAAATAGACGCATATCGTCTAATCAGATATATATCACTGGGGCGGTGTATATCAAGTTCGCCCTCGTGATATTCCCACGATCATCGAGAGAGGTATATATACCTATAAGCGCATAAACTTAGCCGTGTATATACACATTGCGCGAAATCTTCGGTGATCAATTAAATCTCGACTGCAGCAGTAGCGCGACGCGTCCTTAAGTTTATTTCCTCGCGTCGTCGTCCTTAAAGTTTACTCGCGTTCGCCTCGGGAGAGGACCTTGATGGAGGATACGCTCGATCGGCTCGGGTTAGGCTAGACGCCGAGAGTCGAAGACAAAAGCGGGAGGAGAGAGAGAGAGAGTACGACTAACGAGGGATAGCTGCTGCTACTGCTGGAGGCAAAGAGAAGGAGGAGGAGGAAAATAATGAAGCGGCAAGACGGAAGCGCGTAAAATTGAAATCGTAATAGGCGAAGCGAGAGAGAGAGAGAGAGACGAAGATGAATGTTAACGACTTATTACTCGCGTATTTATCGTTATTGAATTAGCTCGACGCGATGACGTTTTCTCCTCTCTCACTCTGATAGTTTGCGACGAGTATGTTGCGTAGGCATGTATATGTACAGCTTCGCGTATATATGAGCGGAAGAAGTGATGACGTCGCTTCTAGGAAGAAGAAGCGACGACGTGTTGCACCATTTCCTGGCATTATCACTGTAGCAGCAGTGGAGTCGGGAAGAATTTAGAAAGCAAATGCCGTGTGCAATATACAAGTCGTTTACAAGCAATATAGCACCCGGACACAGAGGCTGCAGCTGCAACAGCAATCGTCGATAGGACACGCGTTATACGGACAATGCAGAACAAGCCGTAGAGAGAGAGAAGTGTGAAGGAAGTCTCGACTGGTCGTCGTCGTCGTCGCGAATCACTCGCATCAGGTGATGCCGTGTCCCACGTCCATAGGCATTCACGGAATGGCGTGTATATATATATACACACGTATGCACACTCTCATATACACTAACCCAGAGTGGCCATCAGTGTAGACTAGACTCTCTCGGAGGCCGATATTCCAACTCGCTGTGTGTGTGTGTGTGTAGCAGCAGCTCTCTCGTGAAAGCAGTGTGTTGTGGCCTTAGGCAGCTGCTGCTGCTGCTGCAACGAGCCTGACCTCCTTTTCTACGTGTGTGTACGTATGCATGTACGTGTATAATACATATATACCATGCACATACACGCCGATCTCCAGCTTCGTCTCGGTATCTCTCGATAAAGTACGCGAGCGTGCGACGTGTTCTTGATCACACACATGCACAGATGAGAGGCGCGTCGATCTCTGGTAAACTATATACTGATGTATAGGTTGTAAACGCTGTAAGCGGGATGTAATCGCCGCCGAGACTTGTGCTCTCTGTCGCGATCGTTTCTATACTTGTGTACACAAGGTATCTATCTATCTTTCTAACCTCCGATTCTCTCTTCACCTCCAATAACGCGCGCAGAAGGAGCAAAAAAAAAACTTGATCGAACGCTAAAGTTGGCCGAAGGTATATAGCCCAGGGATAACCGAGTGTATAGTCGCACACCTACTCCGCAGCATCTCTGATCTCTCATCTCCCCTTATATATAAATCCACTGTCAGTGGATATGGATTTGTCTGATGTGTACATACACTCGAAGGGGGTATATACAAGATACACATCCCACACGAGTTCGTCTTCTTTTTTGTCTCGAGATGCAGAGACATAGATTGAATGATACGAGAAATTCGCGTTTATTTGGTTATAGTATACACACACACACACACACACGATGCTATACTCTGTGACAGTAGGAAAAACTCGGCTTTTTGCTATGCCTCTTCAATCGCCCGGTGTCATTGGGACGACCTTGAAACGATCACGTGGGTACATGTAATTACCTCGCAGCAGCAGCAGCAGCAGCGCAAGATGGCCATTATAGAAAAGCACGTTACGTAAGCGCTTTAATAACGGAACATCGTACAATATCGGATTCACATTTATATACAAAAGAGAGACACGCGCGGCGGTATACCGCGAAATCCGACGAGCGACGACAAATATTCAACTTAACAGTGGCAAGTAACACCGACATTAAGCCTTCTGCTGCTGGCGAGAGTAAAGTGTATACCCTACTATATATACATGTACACCAAGCCGCGGAAATAACCGAACGATAGCCGCACACCGACTCTCCGCCGCGTTTGGTATTTAGCGTAATTTATGTAGAGCCGCTCGTTGCTATCTCCCCCCCCCCTCCTCTCCCTCTCTTTCCGCGGATAACTGCCTGCGGCGAGAGCTTTCCTCTCTGGCTGCTGCTGCTGCTGCTTTGTCTAGTATATTATACTGCAACTGCACTAGACTTGCTGCTTGACAGTTATCTTTTAACTTTGAAAGTTTGTGTATACTGTTTAGACCGGCAGACGCCTGGATGCTGTTTGTTTTTGACGGTATCGTTATCGTGTGTTGTAGTAGTGCGCGCGGCTCCTTTGGCCGTTGTTTCGATATCTTTTCTTTCTTGAATTTCATAATTGCTGTCGTTCGCTTTATACGATTAATTAGTCCGCGTTATTATATGCACTCTCGAAAACGACTGATTTAGTTATCGGTTTTCCAATTACTATTATAACGTAACATCAGACATGCATTCGTCAGACTTTGTCTCTCGCGTCTATAATAAACGTATAATACATCCCGTTAATATAAGCGCCACAGACTCGCGACGAGGATAGTCGAAACTAGTTCAGTGTACTATCGATTATCTCACAGTATAGCTCATATGTGAGAGTAAATAAACAGAGGAGATTCTTTGTCTATGGGGAAAAAGCAACGCCGCGCAATAGAGAATATATAAGAATGACCGATAATTTCTGAGAATATCTAATCATCTAATTGCATAGAGATGGTGCACGTTCGTACATGAGAGAAGCAGCATTTGTACGTTGGCTCTGAAACGAGAATTTTCTACACTCGGTTGATCCGACCTCGGCGCGCATAGTCCCAAGGCTGCCGTCGCTCTTTTTCTCGCCGAGAAAAGTTTCCTCTCTCTCGCGCTAAGAAAAAAAAGAACAGCCCACCGCGTTTTCCTCGTCAAATTTTCACGCGTCCATCCGATGAAGAATTCATCGCGCGCGCGCGCCGTTGTCGTCAATTATTACCGCTACCGGTCTGTCAACAAACAGAAAAAAAAACAACCTGACGACTCGTCAAAGAGTATATACGCGCGCAAACAAGCTCTCGACGATCAAACATACACACACAGTATAGCAGAGACATCTAATTAGCGCTTCGAAAACGTCGCAGTATAGATTTTCGCGCGATTGAAAAATAAAGCACACGAACGAAACCGTATAGAGGATAGATACAGTTCGGGGGTATAAATACTCACCGGCAGTCCGTGAAATCGATACACGCGATGCAGCAGCAGCAGCCGGAGATTGAAAAATCGAGAGACTACGCGGTGGCTATATACATCTGTAGACGCTCGTCGCTGCAAAAAACAGAGCAGCACGAAAGACGTAACGAGTGCGCGAGCGTTGAGAGCGAGAGAGAGAGATGAGTAAAAAGGAAGACCAAAACGAGCACAGACTATACGAAGGAGAGCGAGAGAGAGAGAAATATGAGAGGAATTGCGGAGGCGTAGCAAGTGTGCTGGGTATATACCTACTATACGAAGGGAGAGACGAAGCAGCAGCAGCAGCAGCAGGAAGGTGGCCAGAAAGGGAGAGAGAGAAAAAGAGGGCGAGTCGGTAGAGCGAGAGGGTGGAATCAATACCCGCTCTACGCGCCGTGTTCTCTCTTTCGGTGTGTAGTGCGTGTGTGCGAGAGGGAAGGTGGGATAATGCGCCCGTTGGTTATTCGGCTTGACGAGAAAACGCTTTAAGCAATGGCTCCGGGAATGAAATTTTTCGCGCTCTCAGCTCTGCTCGTTTTGTCTAAGTGGAATCACCTCTCTCTGTCGTATATTCAGTCATTTAAATAATTCCACAGCAAAGTGATGATCATTATACTCTTTCAAGAAGTCGGAATTGAATCTTTGCATATAGAATTGTGTGTCGGATGACTCGGCATTACTTAACTCTCGGCTTGCAAATACAGTAGCGCACACACGCGAAGAAGAAAGGGTTATATCCTTTAGCGGGAAACAAAGGCATCGCGGAAAAACAATGACCCTCACCCTTCGATATGCCTCAAAGCAGAGACTGTATATCCATTAAAAAAAAAAAAGACAGAAAGAAAGAGAGAGCCGACCCCCGCTAAATGAGACGAGTCCTTTTATCATTTTCAGCCTCTCACGCGTATACGGATCTTTAACGAAGGTCCTGTGCGACTTCTTTCATCCCTGCAAAGGGGTTGTTGTTGTCTACTGCTGTCTGGGAGAGAGATATGTCGAGTGAAGGGAGTGTTGTTGTTTTGTATCGGAATTTTTTTTCCGTCTGCGCGTTTAGGCTGAAATCGCGTGGATGAGACAAATTCAATTTTCACCCCATGGTTTATTATGATACTCTCAACAGAGAGAATGACTTGAATTATATACCGGCGACGCCGTAAATCTCGATGAAAAACGCATAATCGCAATGCACTCTGTGTGTGTATATACGTATAAAGAAAGAAAAAAAACGACTCGAGAGGGGAAATTCCAATTTCGCGCCGAGAGGCATTATCGCCATTAGCTTAATAAAAGATTCCCCGAAACGTCGTCGTCGCCCGTAAAATCGGCTCGAAAAATTAAAAGGAGCGCCGAAACACAGTCGTCGTCGACGTCGTATTGCTATATACTCGCGAACAAAGGAGGAGAAGAAGAAGTTGAGGGAGAGAGAGAGAGAAAAAAAAAGGAGGAGGAAAAGAAGTCACGGCCGGGCACAGACGCTTTTACAATGTCCATTAAGAGTCAGCTCGCCGGTGCTTTTCAAAAGTGAGAGAGAAAAGTTCTGTGCGTTCGTCGCGATCGATTCGTCGTATCCCCCCCCCGCGTGTATTATCTTGTTGCGAGGCGTTTGTTGTTGTTTCCGTAGGCTCGAGATAACCACGTCAGATGCCGACGACTTATCGCGAGATAAGACCGAGCGCAGAAAGAGACTACTATACTATGCTTATTATGCCGATTCCTTCGCTTTTTACTGCTGCTCGCGGATTTATTAGTGTGTAATATAATAACAATTTTTTTCTGCCGGTTCTTCAAATAAGTATCATTACAAAATACTTATCGCGCGCCAGAGTTTTTTTTTTATTTATCGCTGCACTTAGCTTTCAGGAGGACTATAAATCGCGAATCTAGTGCGCCGGCGCGACGCCCGTTTATCGCGTCTGCTATACTGCAGCATGACTTTCGCAATTATTCTGCTGTTGCATCAACTCTCTCTCTCTCTCTCGTCGTGCAGCAGCCTATACATCGCAAACTCGCTAATGATTATCACAAGAGCAACGACGACGATAAAACTCACACACTCGCGTCGATGCGATCCTTTTACATTTTATTTACATATTATATATATACACTCGTTGCAACTCTCCTGAAATAATTTTCCAACTCCCTCCAGTCGCGGTATATTATTATAATGCGATATCGCGGAAATTCCAATTTCGAGAGAGTCACCGTTTCCGGCGGTGTAATCATTTTTTTAGACTAGATTCTAAGCGCAGCATATAGCCTTGCTCTTTATTAATTCAGCGCGTAGATATATACATACACACACACGCGCATATAGAGCATTACCCTAATTTCTATTAGGGCTCTCTACGCGTCGACGTTATATATACAGAGAGTCTAGCTCACGATTCGTCGGATGAAAGTTCAACAGGCTGAATTTTTCATTCGCGACCTCCTCGTCCTCGGCGTATTCTCTCTCTTGCAGAAAGTGATATTTCCTGATGAATTCCGTGTATAATAATAAGAAGAACGATTTAAAAAGGGATATTATATAGCGCGAAAATTAAGTCGAAAATCGATATAAATCGTCGCTTATATATCTCGACTCTCGCCAATCCAAACGAAATCCCCCGTTGCGCGTCTTGAGAGAGATAACGTTCCGCAGAATTTCGATTATTCGAGGCCATCGCTCGTGACTGGAATCGCGCCGATATCCCGTCCTTTTAAAAAGTCTCTATCTCTATATATACATATACCGCGGCGAAAAATAATCGTGGATGAGTGCAATCTCGCCGAGCTTCCACGTCGTCGTCGTCGTCGTCCTTTGTGCACTTTTTACTCTGATCTTTCGCTCTCCTCCTTTTCTTTCTTTCTTTTTTTTTTTTTTTGCGCTCGGCTTAATTATGGCCTCTTCTCACTGCGAAAAATCCTCTCGCGCGACGATCGATAAGCGCACTCGCGACTAAATAATTAACAATCGCGGGGAGAGAGCGACTTCCTGCATTGTGTGCAGCAGCTTTCTATATCGGCTTTTCTTATATTCGTCGTCTGAAGCTTCGTTCCTCGCGACGACGCTCATTTGCGTAATATCTATATCGACTTCTGTGTGTGTGTGTGTGTGTCTCTTCTTCGAGTGTTTTATTACGGTGACGATGGAAATTTGTAGGCAAATAAGGTTCTCTTTTTCTCTCTCTCGTGAATTCGTTTACGCCGATCGAGAATCACCTGCCTGGTGTACTCTTTTTTTTGCCTGCGCAATAATATAATTCAAGCCGATTATATGCAGAGCGCAGTTTATTTCTTTTATTCGAAGCGATTAAATATGCTCGCGGGCACTACTACTGCGCGCGTTCATTGAAGTCAATTGAACGAATGAAATTCTGAATATTTCAAGGGGGCTGTATGTATGTATGTATGTATGTATGTATAGAGCGCCGAATTATTTGCGTTTCATTTTCCCCCAGTCGACTGCTACGCGCATAAGGAAATCAAATATTTTCCGGAGCTTCGATGTACAAGTCAAGTATTTACTCGAAGCGAGAAAAAGTTAATACACATTGCGCCGATGCTGCAGTGTTGCTCTCTTTTTTTTCATTCCACATCTTTCTCCTCGCCATTTAGCGTTTAGGTATACGCTTTTAATGAAAATCAATTCTATATAAGCGTGGTTCTAGGAAAATTACGTATATATATAGAATATGGAAAACTATTAGTCGCAGTTTCGATTATACGTTTTTGTAAAATCGACCGTATAATACTCGAAGGACTTTGCCTTGAAAGCGCAAATTCACGTGTCAATCTCACGAACGCTCATACAACTACTGCGCCTCCCTTATACATACATGCCATTTCACAATACTTTCTGTGTATACACCTGTACATAATCATCTAATGTTTGAATTTTTTTCTGCCACAGGTGAACCCGGACGCCCACGACACGACGACCAAGCAGATCCAGTCGAAGCTTGGCAACTACTCGCTGGTCAAGCACCTGCTGGTGGACGAGCCGAAGCGGTTGTTCGGCATAGAAGGTGTACCAGCCTCACCAGCGCCGGTGAGCTCGAGTCACAGCCGGCTGCCGTCGTCGCGGAGTTCGCCCTCGACCGGAAGCAACACTACCAGCTCGTCGTCCCAAGAGTTCAAAAAGCCTGGCGGTAGCGGACCGCGTTCATCTTCCTCGACGTCGGTCGCGGCGTCTTCGTCCTCCTCCTCGACGTCCTCGTCGGCTCAACGCGGTGGTTTCGTCAAGCCTGCCGACAGTAAGCCTCCACATGGAGGCAGGGGAGGTTACCCCGGACAGCCCGTGAAACACGGGAGCAGCAGCAACGAGCATCGTAGTCATGGACTGATACCCGCCAAAGGCCCGCCTCCTGGTTCATCTTCCTCAGGAGGCATGGGCAGCAATAGTGGAGGAACTGCTGCTGGACAATCGTCGTCGAGTCTTATGGGAGGCAGCAGTGCTAATATGCAGAGACAGATGCATACCGCCAGTGTCAGACTGCCCAAGCTGAGCTTCGACGTGAGTTTCAAAAGCTTTTTGGGATTAGAACTGACGCGTGTATACGTTGAGGTCGTCTGGGTGGAAATCGGTCAGGGTCTCTCTCGACGTGTAAACGAGACGCGAGGAATATCAATATGAATATTGACTGTAATTATTGTATAAGCGTGTAATTCACCGCAGACTTGGTTAGTTTGTTTGTCACCGCAGTTATATACACGGGCATTAAGCTTTGCGTTGGGAAACTCGGGAATGAAGTTCGTGTTATTTGTGTTTGGATTTTCATTTAGTTAATTATTAACGAGCGAGTAATTATCGGTATTTTTGAGCGTGCCTCTTCGCGCTAATCCAATACCGCGAGCTTGTGCAGCCCATTGTTGTAATAATGAGATTCGCTGTGTATGTGTATAGAATCGAGAGCTGGAATGAATTCGTGTTTACACGACGGGGATTGATTTGTAAAACGACTATTTTCTATTATTAATTAGCATTTAGAGTTAATTATCTCGCAACTCGTCGAGGCGGTTTCAAAATCACGTTCCGCGGCAGTCCTGTATGTATATACAACCAAGCCAACGCTATATACTGGGCGAATTTGCATCTCGAGAGCGCGTAATTGATTGGCTGTACAGAGTCGATAGTCGAATTTATCTCGAGTCTAAAAGCTTTTCAAAGTTCGCTCCTCTTTACAATTAAGTAAGTCGTGGCTTATCTCTTGGCGCAATGATTAATTAATTCGCGCGCTCTGCTTTCTGTTGCAGGGTGGAAGCTCCAAGTTCAGCACACCCGAGCTCGAGCACATTCTGAAGGTGAGTGTCAAAAAATCTTTTTGTCTTTTGTATACATAATAAATAAGGTGTGCATCACGAGTGTCTGCGATATTGTCTCCGAGAGATGAAGCTGCAGTCTATCTCTGCAGTAAAAAAGAAACTCACCGTCGTGTCACAATCCATCATAAGCCAAGTTCGCAATCATCAAGACAGACAACTCTACAGCGTCCTTGGCTCCTTTCCTCTCTCTCTGTGACGAAAAGTAGGCCCGACTACTTATAGTCACCGACAGCAGCAGCAGCAGCAAAAAGAGCAAACGAAAAATTTTCGAAACAACGCAAAGTAGTACACAGAGCGTTGCGGTGCTCGCGCGCGTAATTAGCAGTCGCGCGCTCGCGCATTTCTGATGCCTACTGGCGCAAGCGCGAGCCACCGCTAGAGTTTCCCACGGGCAGCAGCCGTGAGAATGATTCACGGTTCTGCGGAGCCTCGAGCCCCGGGAGTAAGACAGAGAAAGAGAGAGGGAAAGGAACGAGGAAGGAACAAGTCGGAGGAAGAAGAAGAAGAAGAAGGAGCTGGTGGATGCTGTTGCTGCTGCAGGCGAGAGAAAAAGAGCCGCGGGTGGGGGCGACGAGCGCACGGATACCGAGAAAACGGGATATATGGGTGGCGCTGTGTTACTATTGTCGCTTTGTTTCTTTTCGGTCCTCGTGATTTCATTGATGGATTTATATTCTGCCCATTGCTTTGTCTCGTTCGCTGATCTCGTTAATGAAAAAAGATTATAAAGAGTATAGGTATACTATACTCGCATCGCGCTGCAAATTAAAAACTCGATATATAAGCCGTTATTTATAATACACGATTAAAACGAAAATTTCGATTAGACTCCGCGATTCGAGTAGTCCGAGCGAAAAAATGTATAATCTCTCTTCTGGAAAAGCGCGCATCGAGTATATAGATTTTCAAGCTTGAAAGTACAACTATAACTCATCGGCAACTGGCAAATTCACGAGCTACACAGCAGTAGCGGCAGCGCCTGATAAGACGTTAACGATATCGCAATTTATGAAATGTAATCTCGCGGTGTACATCGAGAGAGAACCGGCCGGAATTAATTTGTTTTCCGCGCTGTAAATATAACGCTCCTGCTCGCGCAGCAGACTTCTTTAATGCACGAGTCCGCAGATCAATCGTATTGCGCCTCTCGCGATCAATAACTCCAAGGGGAAAATACATTTTTCGAATACCGAGCAGCAGCAGCAGCAGCAGTGTGTATACACAAGCTAAACGTGTGCCGCACACACGTTAGACTAGTTTCGCGAAGGCGTGGATGTATTGAAAATTTACTGCAGAGAGAAACCGCGAGCGAATCGTAAAGCGCGCCTCGAAAATGAGGGAAGCTGGAGTAAAATGGACTAATAGAATGCAAAAAGCTCGTAAAGTTTTTCGCGCCTTTGTTATTGTTGTTTAAGGATGCGCGAGAATTTCGTAACTGCTCTGTTTTTCCTTCTTCCAGATCAGCTATTATACCTATATAGTTAATCATCGACTCCTCTCGACAAGGTCGATCGTTAGCTTTCCATATGCACATAATATTCTCTCGGCTTTTATCCGGAGAAGGCGTTCTCTCTTTCTCGCTAATTGAAAGCAATCCTCCTGGCTGTAGAAAATAAAAATATTCAAAGCTGACAATTAGCCGGCGCGCGGCATTAATTTAATCAATGAAGAAGATGATTGATGATCGGAAATTTGCATACTCACATATTCGCGCTGCATTCCTCGGCTCTCAAGGTCGAGCTTGCATGTATACAGCGATGAAAAAACGTCGTCGTTGCTTTTCACACTTGGAAAAACGATCGTCACGCGAAACACACCCTCGATCGACACCAGTAGCAGTAGCAGCATCATCGATCGGAAAACGATTCGTCGCCTGGCTTCGCTGACTCATCAGCTCTCTTCCCCTTCATCTTTTTCTTCTTCTCTGTACATACGTATATACGCATTACCTACTCTCTCTTCAGCTGCAGCAGCAGCAGCAGCCCCCCGCATACATATATCTTTTGTTTGCCCCCTGCGCCTCACTCTCGCATCCTTAATTCCTTGCGCTTGGCTCGAGCGATTATATCGTCGTGATTCATCCGGAGGCTTTTTTGTCGCAGTTGTTCGATATAGAGGGTGATGCCTGCGTGCGAGTATATATGGGTTCATGATTGTCGACGGGGATTATTGGGTTTTCGTCTGTTGGGAAGCGGATCGCCGTATTATTTTAGCTGCTTTCATGGTGTTTCATGTTTCTTCATCGTTTAATCATACACTGCGGCGTGTTACACACGAATACGGTTTCCTCAAATCGAGTTAATCGTCGCTGAAATGTATACAAAGCGATCACGCGAACGACCAAGTTGGACTTGCAGAGACAGAGAGCGAATGAGTATTAGCAAATAAGCGAAGAAATCTCTTTTCTCCGTATAAAGAGAGCGAGAGAACACAGGAGAAGCTCGTCGTCGCGTATCGATCGAGCTTTCGTAGCTGCAGCCCTTTTGTGTATAGCGAACCCCTGCGCACAGAGAGAAACTCGCTTAATTGTCGCGATATTGTGCGGATTATGCGCGCGACAAAGCCGAGAGGGTTCTGAGAGTTCGCAAGAGCAAAGTCTTGCTGCAGTATATGTAGTTCGCGTACGCGGATCGACGGTATATATATACAGACCAGGGGGTGGCGTCGTCTAAGTTTCGGAACTGGCTTCCCTCCGCACTGTTGTTCGAGCAGCGTGTTTGTAAACATTCGCAGCTGATGCTGCTTGTTTTTAGTGTCCCCGTATAACAGGAATTATTCATTATCAGACACGAGACAAAAAGCAAAAGAACGAACGAATTTAATATACATAACTATATAGCAGAAAATCTCAATGCAATTTCGCACGGCCGCACAATAGCCACTTGGCTCACTCCTCGGTCATAACTCCCGAGTCATTCGCTCTCTCTCTCTCTCTCTTACCGGTAGCAATGACTCGAGTGTAGCGCAGTAAGTAAAATCTCAAGCGCGCTCTCCTCGGCTGCTATCGTCCTATCTCCTTTGTGCGCGGAGCTGCAGTATTATATACCTTAGCAGACGCGCGCGCGCGCACACACATATATACACACACCGATTAATTTGCCCACCGCGCTGCTGAATGCGCACGCGGGATGCCTGGCATTTGGCTCCTTTATATGCGCCGACGCCGCAGTTGTAGAGAGAGAGAGGGAGCCTCTATCTGTCTCTGATGTCTGAATTAAAGGGGGGGGGGGCTTATGCACGCCTTTTAGTTCCGACGAGAGACATAATGAAAATCGGATATTACGGAAAGGAAAGTTTCTTGCTGTGTGTACGTATATACTATACTTACGTCGCTCGCGAGCTATATAACTTAAATCAATCGCGTTGTTTTTCTCGAGAGCCTTTGTGCGGAGTGGAATGCTCTCTCTCTGGTGCACCGCTTTTTTTTCTCTATCTCTCGAAGTCGAGTAGCTGTACTTGGGAGAGTGTTTTGAGAGACTCTGCTGGTTTGCGTAATCGTGAAAAGACAACTATGTAGCGCGGGGTTATTAGGTGACGCAAAAATATTGATTTTTCTCTTTAGCCTCCTAGCTTTATTTGATTTATGTATGACTGATGCGAACTTTCGTTTCGTTTCCTTACGTAAACACACAACTGGCGGCTGGTACTTTTTTGTCGTAAACACAGAGGAGACGTCCGTAAAATTGTCACTGATGCGGCTTGTAAAATATGACTCGCGTCATCGTTGTCACCCTCTGTCACGGCTCTCTGCATTAGAAATTCAATCAGTGCCGCAATTTTTATTCCAAAACGCTATAGGCGCACACTGTCAAAAAGCCCACTGCGGAGAAAGGAAACGAAGGAGAAGATAGTATCTCTCGTATATATATGTATATATATCTAACAAGCCGCACACCAAATAAAAGCCTAAACAGCTCTCGACGACTATCCTCAGACACAAAAGAGAACTGCATCCACAGAGAGAGATAGTATATAGAGGGCCAGTAGAGAGAGAGAGCAGTACCTTCTGGCTCGTCTAGCTCGAACTCTCAGCAATTATGCCAAGCACGTGAAGGAGTGAAAACCCGTTACGGGACTCTATAGCAGCAGCGCCTCTTCGCGGAACTCCTCTCCTCTGCACTTGCACTAGCATAGCAGCATGCAACGCTCGCGTAATGGGCCGAGTGCGTCGCCCTTGCCTTCTCCTCTTCCTTTTTTTTTCACGGACGCGCGCCGGAGGGGATCGCCTTCTTCACTTCGTCGTCGTTCTTATATTGTATATATACACTCCTTCTGCAGGCTTCGTCTTCTTTTCGTGTGGATTTCGACTTGTTTTTCCCATCTATTTCCGAACAATGCGACGACGACGAGTGTGTAGAGGTTATAATACTCACGGATGACGCGCGTGTGTGTATGTGTATAGTCGTGGGAAACAACAAAGGAAGAGCTCGAATTTAGTGGTCGATGATAAATATAGTAGATGACGACACACAGACACCGGCCGGTTCGTTGAACCTCACCAACACCCGGCTTCTTATCTCTGATGCTCTGTCTCGTCTATATAGAAGAAAAGAATTTCCGTACTGTCTTTTAAAACGTCACTATGTATATTACTCTCGTGTGTCTCTCGGAGGACACGCTGATAACGCCAGCTCGTAATTACTCGTTGGCCGGATCGATCTGGTTAAATCGTTTTTAAATGAACCGTAGAACGAGCTTATGCGCTTAGTGTGTCTAGATTTCGCGCGGCTCTCTCTCTCTCTCTCGTTAATAATGTATAACGATATCGACTTTTCCGAGATTTTATAAAACGTCTCTCTTTCGTCGCGTTCATTCATCAACTAATCGAGCATCGATTAGAATATACAGTTAGGTTATTATACTGAAAAGTGGAAAATTGCGCGCTCTTTGTTTAGACGCTTTTTGCCGCGGATTCGAGATAGACAGAGACTTTTTTCTTTTTGCTCGATTTTAATTTTCTTCTACACCGCCGGCCTAGAGACAATGGACAAGACCGTGACGAAGGATATCCAATTTCGTCGCTCTCGGCTTTTATTGTTATTGGTTTTCGCTCTATGATACCGCAACTACGAGTTCCTTTACTCGCGTGTGTTTTTTCGAATTCCACCGCGCCGAAAAAAAAAATCGTTGTTTCGATCTTTTATTTCATTCCACACCGCAAACATTTACGAGACGAGAGGACGAATCGATTTTTCCCACACAGACTCGATTATTATTTTCGTTAATTAAGAGCGTACACGAGTACGTGCTGCTCTCGAGGACTTTTACGAGCGACGTCGCACATAATTGAAATTACGTAAAAAAAAGCAGCAACGATGGTTTCATCCATCCGATCGATCCGTGTGAGAGAGAGCATCGGAGAAAGGCGGAGCAATCTTTTTGAGTAAAAATCCGCTTCGCTTTCTCCGCACATGCAAAACTTACACAGAATTAGAGTAGTCTATAGCGACGTCGCGTCGTTGTTACTTTTTGCCGATTTTTTTGTTATTTATCGAGAACCGCGTTACGTAATTCAATTCGGTCTCTGCTTATCGAAACACGTTGATTTTCCTCGTACTGTGTCGCCGAGCTGTGTGTATGTGTACAACGTGTATCGCGTATAAATTCGTTTACGAGCTTATAAGCTCCCCCGGCTCGAATTAGTTTTTTGCGCGGTAATTACGTATATACTTCGTGGTCGGCAAAAACTACATAACGAAATATTAATTCTCTCGCGTGTTAATTCATCGTAGTATTTCATCCGGAAAACGCAAATCGTATATACATGCCAGCCTTGTCAAGTATATATAAAATATTCATTCAACGCAAGTGAGAGGGAACTTTTCATTCAGCGAGTATATAACAACAGCAGCAGCAGCTCTCGAGCGACATGAATTTTAAAAAATCTCCACGTTAAAATCCGCTCATTCATCTCCGGCTCTGAATGCCGAAAAGTGAAACAATTCGCGAGCTAACAATTATTATAACATATAAATACACATCCGAGATATATCCACCAAAGCACTTGAACTAATATATGCGCAGGAATAGCCGGTTACGCAATAATTCCGCGAGTTAGCGGCTGCTGTCTGTCTATACTCCGTCAAACATCGATTCCCCCCGCGGCTTATCAAATTCCTAATCGTTCGAGCGCGTCAACGCGTTGAGATCGCAATATGCGGCTACTTGGCTTTGCCTTCTCTGTCTCTGTAGGATGGCTTGATTGTCTCTCGAGCTGCTGAATTTTCGATGCCACGCTGCTTCTATGTAAGGGAATTATTCCGATTGATACGGCTGCCATGCCGAGAGGTTTATCGATCGGATTAACGTTAAAGGGCTGCTGCTGCTGCTGTAGCTAAGATTGGCTGTTAACTTGTTGGGATGATTTCGGGATCGGTTTGTATTAGAACGCGTTGGTGAGCTCTCGAGCGTTAACACTTGTGTAAATACTGTATATACGTAGACGTGCCGCCAGCGTCGTAGGCATTTCTTCAAGGTTGAACGGATAAAGCTGATGTTTTTGTGAATGGCTCGTCTCTCTCTGTTGTGTATTATATCTGTTTGCTCTCGTTGGGATATGGATCTGTTGGATTTTCAAAATGGTAGTAGTTGCTTTGATTTTCGAAAGTGAAAGCTCTGTGGTATATTTTTGCGTTTTTTGTAGAACACATTATGTATATGATCCAGGAGATTTTATTTAGACATAATTCACGATCTTGTACGTCTTTTAGTGAAAGTTCGGCTCGTGCTTTCTATACATATACAATATACAGCAGCAGAAGCAAAAATATCGTCTTAATTTAATGCATATATAAGCACGGCTAATCGGACACAAGTAAACCAAACAGCATTAGCATAAAATTATATAGGAGCGCCGTTAAACGTCACATTTGCACTTATTTATATCATACACTGAAAACCAGTTTAAATTAAAGCCCCTGTCGGTCGGTTACTTACGTATAATCATAGTAGCCTTTTATAATAAACTTAATTTCCGCGTCATTCGACACCTATATTATATACTCTGTTCCAATCCAAAAATCCGACGACTCTCGCTTCGAACGTATGTATAATATAATCCGGTTCAGCCGCGAGAACTAGTTCATCGCAAATAAACTAGCAGCCGCGGGAACACAGACACACAATGGCTCCGCAGAATTTTCCACGTCGGTAAAGCAGATTTCGGCATTGAAACGCCGAATATCCACTCTATATACCATTGACCCACTCTCCCGCATTTTATTTTCGTGTCAATGGCGTCGCGCTCGCGTAATACATACGCGACGTTTCGTGACAAACTCTTTTGTATAGGTATAGGTGTGTGATGATGGCGAAAGTCGGTGAAAGGGCTTATAGCAGCGTCTTTTTTGGATTTTGAGTTTTGCGCGAGACAAATTGAGATAACGGTATACACACACTTGCGCGATTAATGGATCCAGCCAAAATTGAGCGTTAATTTTCGCAGCTGCATGCACCTCTCGTGCATTTTAATTAGTGAATATATAAATGCGCGCGCAGTTATTCCGTGCGCGTATTATTAATTATTGTAAACTTCGTATTCATATATACGACTTAATTAGCGAGCGTATATATTATTATACGTATATAACACGCAGCGTCTATTTATTTTCATTGCTCAATAATATGGTAAACACACATTTTATTGCGATTAATCGCAGTTGCAGTCAATTTTATAGTATATATACGACGTACCGTTCATTCACGAAACAAAAAACAGCAAAAAAAAAGAACACCGAAGCGCGGGCGTTTTACACAGAACTGCACGAATGAATGGATGGGTGAATGAATGAATGAATAAAAATGCGCTCCGAGAGAAGAATCCGTGTACTCATGGAGCTCGATATTTTTTGTTGCAGGAAATGACCCAGCCACCGACGCCTCTGACCGCGATTGCCCAGACGCCTAGGAAAGAGTTGGAGTCCAAGTTCACCTTCAATCCCGTTCTCGCCAAGGTAAGCTCGATCACATGCTCTGTATTATAATTATATTAGAGCGTAATTACCGAATGCCATGTCTCTCCATAAGAAATATCGAGATAGAGACCGACATGACATTCAGCCCTACGAAACTGTAAACATCGTTCACAAATGATTCTACGAGTGATCGCTTTTCTTTTTGCAGCTAACGGAAGTTGTTCCAGAGCCAGTGAAGCCACGTAAGTATATCAGCAGGAAAAATCACTCTCCTCATTCTTCTCCCCGCATATATATATATCTCGCGGCCCGCAAAATGGCAGACGGTCTAAAAATAGAGCTTGCAGCAGCAGCGGCAGACAAATCGATGCAGCGATTCGAAGACGCGCACCGCGCGGCATAACAAACTGCGGATGGGGGCGTCAAATCGCTGCAGCGGCGACCCGAAAATCATTGGTGTATAACTCGCGCGGTGGCTCCAGTCGACTAGATTACTTCCGGACGATTTAAGCCTTTGTGGCCCGCTAACATTCTGTTACGAGCTATATTTTCCATCGATTCGGCAATCCACTCGAGCATTCTTTGCCACTTGAAATCTGATGCCGGGTATAAGTATATTAGTACTTATGGATCATTGAAAATTGAATTATTATATGAAGCTCGTTGCGGCAGCGTAAATAACAATATTAGTTGGCCGCGATTGATTTCTTCGAAAGCGTATAGCATCGATCGTGTGTGCGACGATGTGCTCGGATTATTCGGATACACGACGGAAAAGCGCGCGGCTTTTGTTAACAAAGCGGGTCATTGGGTCGGCTTAGCTAATCTCGTCGGCGGATCTTCGGCTGCGAGGGTCGTCGCTGCTGTGTTTGTTATGCGGTGGATTTTGAATTTACAATTTCGTGGATCGTATGTATTGCAGCTTGTGCGAAAGTTTCGTCGAAGGTCAGAGCTATTTGAGTAGTAAAAGTGCGGTAAGGCGTTAAAATATGAATCAATCGATTCATTCATTGATTAAAAAATCAAGTTGGCAGACTAATGTAACCAAAACGTCAATCTACTTGAGTCACCCGGTCGGATCGTAAGCACACATCAAGCGCAGAAGGAAAACGAGTAAACGCACTGACGAAAAAAAGAAAGCTCATAAACATGAAAAAGCTCGTCTCCTCCTCTTATCGCGTCTCAATCCCCACAAAACAATCAGAAAAAAGCCCGTAAGGCGAGCAAGCAAGCAAGCAAGCGAGATCCAGAGAGCAGGCCATAAGCAGAGACACCAGAGGCGAATAATTCGCGAGCCAGGACGCCGTGCGACTACATATATCCGGCTACCGTCTGCTTAGCTCTTCTCTCCTTCTCTCTCTCGAGCAATACTCCACCGAGAAAAATGCCGAGGCGAGTCCGCGCGGAGTTCCTTCCACTCGGTTTTCCACCCTCTTAACGGCGCGCGGAATGCGCCATCAAAGCCCGGGATCCTCTCTCTCTCTCTTGCTCTTCTACTCTGCCGCTCTGCTATATATACGTGTACAGGAGGACGGAGATACTTTGTTCCGATTCTTTTTCTCTCGAGGCGCGCGCCCGGCTGTTTATTCACTCGCTCCTCTTCTGCAGCTTCTTCTTCTTCTTCTTCTTCTTGCCTCTTTCGAGCCTTTGTTCGACGCGAGCACTTTTTTCCGCCCTGGAAAATTGTCTTTGTTTTGCGAGTTATACATCACGATTGAGAACGATAATCTGCATCGAACACATATAATGCATGGCGCGTTAAAACAAGAAGAGCATGACCATCAATCTCTCCCTCTCGAACTGCTAATCCCAGAGGGGTCCACAGCAGCGTATCTCGAAAAACAGCCGCCCTCACCCCCTCAGATCGCAGCGGTATCCTTACACCCCCTCGCGCTACTGCCCCTTCTCGAGGTAGTGAGAGAGAGAGAGAGAGCGCGAGTTATTTGGGTCATCAGTGCGGAGGCGCAAAAGCTACTAGCCTCCCACTATATATACACCGCTAGTGCCACCCTCGCACACTTTGTGCGCGACGCGAGCGGCCATTTTCCGTGACCCACTTCTTCCGGGAGGGCCTCTGCGGAAAAGTACTCGGTAAAAAAAAGGATAATTTCTCGCGCGTCCCACACCTCGTAAATACACAAGTATTTTCCTCTCTCTTGAGCTTCTCTTCTCCTCATCCTCCTACTGTTGAGGGTGTAATTTGGCGATTGTCGGATATGCTGAGCGCAACAGCCTGCACATGTGTGCGACGCAGAATGAAGTTCCGCCGGGCGGTGGGCGTTGAACTGAAATTTCCTGGGAAGTTTTGCCTTCTTTATCTTCCTTTTCTTTTCGCCTCGTTCGTTTCCGACTAACACTTATAACGCATTCCACATATGTTCCTCCTCGTTCTTTTTTTTCTTCTTCTCCTCCTCCTCCTCTTCTTCCAGGGAGTAGCGTATGGCTTTTTAAAAAGGAAAGCAGGCGACGATAAAAGCACGCGCGCGAGAGCCATTGTTTCGTCGCTCGATATACGCTTCAATCTTGAGCAACACGGCTTTATTACTTTATTTTTTCTCTCTCTCTCTCTCTCTCTCTCTCTCTAAGTGGCGCTATGGAACGAAAGGCGTGTAATGGAAAAATCGCATCCAGTGGAAAATAGTATAGTTTATCCTCTCTCGCGTGTGAGTATAAAAATATCGCATATCAGGTCCTTTTGTTTATCGACGGAGGAAAAATTAAATATTTCACCCGCGGCGTGGGCGGGAAATTCTTTGGGCCCCGAGCTCCATTTTCAGCGAATAAGCCCGGCAAAATATCACGTAAATTATTGGATCGCACGCTCGGATCCATAAAGTGTCTCGGATGTTAAACCGCCTTATAAATATCAAGTTCTTTCTCTCTCTCGCTCTTCGCGAGAGAGGCGCCGTTTTTCAGGATACAGTCCTGACATATTTGTCCGATAAGAAAAACAATCGTTCCTCACACATCGAAAATAGAGTTCGATCGATTTTTGAAAAATAAAATCTCGTTCAATTTAAAAAAAATAATGTACAAGTATATAGTGGTACCAAAGCAAGCAAGCAAGCAACTCCTTCGTGCGAGCGCCTCGTAAACAGCACAGAAGCACTCTCCGCCCTCGCCGCAATAATTTAAAACGCTAGCTTTCTCTCTCTCTCTCTCTCTCTCCTCGAATTCCCAAGCGCGTAATACTCGCATTCCATCATCGGGTAATTCCCCCATCGATAGCCTCCCTCTCATAGCCCGTCGATAAGCGCCTAATAAATAGACAATAAATCGCCAGCTCGATCTCTCTCTCTCTCTCTCTCATTCGCGAAGTATAGTAGCCACACGCGTATACACGTACACACACATACACTCATAACCTCTGGAGACCAAGTACACATATACACACAAGTACGTGCGTGTGCGCGATCGCGTAACGAATAACCTTCTGCTTCCTCCACTTTTCTTCTTCTCCTTCGTCTCCTACTCAGTATAGAGAGACTCGTGCACCTCGCGGAAGGCCATTGCTGCGCTCTCTGTGTGTGTGTGTATGTGCAGACTCGTCGATGTTTCTCGGTACATTGCGAGAAGCTCTGTGAGATGTGTGTTGTTTTGCCGTTTTACTCGCGTTTCTTTGTGAGTTTCCCCAGCGGGAGATGAAACGTCTGATGAAAATGCGCTGGAAATTAGATCGTATAGCTATTTTCCTGGAAACTAGTATACATATCTACATGCTATTCGATCAGTGTGTTGCAACAGAGTTAATTAGACGGAATTTCGATTCGCTAGAAAACAGAGTATATGAATCTTTCATTGGCCTCTTCGTCGTCCCCGCGTATATTACCATAATGGAGCCGAGTTATTCTCTCTCTCTCTCTCCACCGATATGTTTCTATTCGCTCGATCTCGGTTATACGTTTCCGCGCGATAAGCTCTCGGCCATAAAACCAGAAGCGGAGAGCGTTATTCGATCGACTAAATCGGAGTTATACCTGCATGCCGCCGCTTTGTTAATCGTGGCTAGCAAACAAAAAAATCCGTCTTAATTCGCAATAACAGGCCGCAGCTAAATTATTTCCTTAACCTTTCGTCACCTCGACTTTTCTGTAATTATTCTGCTGCTTTCAGACTTCTCGTGCGCAGCTCCTTTTCTCTCTCTCTCTCTTGTATACGAGCGTTTCTTTCGCTTCCGGCTTTGGAGATATATATCTTATCTCAATTTCCACGGACTCGCGCGCGCCTCTTCCGAGCGTTTTTCTTCAGGAGGGAAGTAGTCGAGCTTTTTTTTTTCTTTTTGATCGAGTGGCTTGGAGGATGATCTTTTGAGGCGGAGAAAAAAATCAACACCTGTCGTTCAGCGAAGATTCAAAACGAGCACACATACACACATAGACAGCAAGATGAGTAATAGAGGGCAAAGATTGATTATCGAAAGAGTGGAGAGTGGCTGGCTGTATACGTGACCGCAATCACGTCTCCGCGTCGCGCGAAAATTAACAATAGATGATCGCGAGAGAAACGGTTTCTCTCATTTTTCTGCAGTAGTCTCCTAAATCTCGATTCTCGCTTTTTTTCTCTCTCTCTCTCCTGTAGATTTGTCTCCTTCGCGTTCGGCCGCCACTTTATATACCTCGTTGTAAATCTCAAGCTCCTTAGGCGCGAGGAAACGGCTTTTCCTATAGCCGCTTGCACACACAGCTTGCAATACACTCGTTTATCGAGCGCGTTTTACGCGCACGATTGGATATATCGCATATTATATGAAATATCATGACGTACACAATGGAGAGCAGAGGGAGGGAGAGAAGAAAAAAAGCTCTCGATATCACTTATATATATATATATTGTCAACGGTAATTTTCACGCTCGACTCGGCGCCCGGTCATTTTTATCAAAACATTCCGGGCGCCCGACCAATAATCTGTTGGTACTTCTCTCTTTCGCCCTAACCTAACCCAAGCTCCGCCGCCGACGCCGCCGCTGTATGTGTATGTATATACACATCTACAGCTCGATCCATCCCTCTCTGGCTGCAGCAGCAGCAGCAGCGCGATCCTCTCATTCCACCGGCGAAAGATGGAAAGAGCGAGAGAGAGAGAGAGGGAGGACAGCAGTCGACGAGACTGCTGCAGATCGGTCGCAGCAAACAGAGAGAGCGAGAGAGAGAGAGACGGCCAGGTTACCATGGAAACCATCCAGCAGCCAACTGCACGGCATCCCCACGGTACGGGCATAACGTCATCCAATCCCAAGTAGAAGCCAGCTCTCTCTCTCTCTCTCTCTCTCGCTCTTGCTGAATCTGTATAGGTATAGAGTCGCTTGTGCGTGTGTAGGTTCGTTCATATACGGGCGACGAGACGCCGCCGAATCCAGAGAGACGAGCCTATTTTGCCAGCCGACCGACCTATCCACCAGTTCGTTTTTATGCACTGCTGCTGTTCCTTTTTTTTTTGCCTCCCCCGCGACGTCTCTCTTTCGGCGCTGATTGTTTTTCAGCCGGGCTTGTAATTTTGCGCTGCTGCACAAGTTTTTCATTCGCTCGGGTGTCGATCTTCTCTCCATTGCGCTGCTGCTACGCTAAAAACATACGCGAACTGGTATAACAAAAAAAAAAAGTAGCAAAACCGATACCTGATTGATAACGAATTTGGCAGAGATCAATTTGGTTAAAACAACGCTGCGCTGTTCGCGATTTACTCTCGATCCCGACCAACAAGCTCTCTGTAATCAAACGTAAACACCCGCGGGAAAAAAAAATTGTCTCACACTCGCAGTTCCCCCGTTATAATCCGTAAATCGACGAACCGTGTCGCCCTATCCCTATATATTTTTACGCACACACATCTATATATATACATGTATTTTCGTTCGGTTTTCAACGATTCGTATTACGAAATTAAGTTTCGCGACACCCTTTCTTCCCTCCCACGACACGACTCTCTATAATATATATAATACTCTGAAAACGTTGCGTCAGAGGGAAGGAGAGTACGAGGACTTTACTTTTCGACTATGGCGCTTTCGTACACTCAGGATTATGATGCAAAGAAAGGAGGCGAGGAATAAATCGCATTAGCGTTGCGACGGCTTTGAAGGGATTTCTCTGTATAGTATATAATAGAAGAGTAAAGAGCCGACCTTTTTTCTCTCTCTCTCGCGTTTTATACCTCTGCGCGGGAGTATATCGCGTCGTTGTTGTTTTTATTTCGCGCTGACTTTTCGTCAGCCATCAGAGAGAGAGAGAGAGAGAGAGAGAGAGAGAGAGAGAGAGAGAGAGAGAGAGAGAGAGAGAGTCACGCGGATAAATGTTTTGATGGCGGACGTTAATTGGGGGGACTCTGCTGCTGCTGCTGCCGTACGAATTGGATTTTAATTTCGTTTGTTCGCGTCAAAAAAAAAAAGAGTCCGATGCGCGCGCGATGGACTGTGAACCCGAGAGCTAGCGCGGCATTATTCGAGGTCAATATCCTCGGGAAACTTTGCATACAATACTGTGCCTCAAATAACGGTCAGCGTCCGAGATTATTGGCGCAGACTTTAACACCGGCAAATTTACACGATTCTCCAAAATCTACTGTGTCGTGTGTGTGTGTGTGTATTTTATCTCGAAGGAAAAACTTGTAGCACACAGACACTTCTCGATCCGTGATTATTCTTACGTAAGCTCCTCCGCGCGATAATCCAGTCCAAGCTCGCGTATATAGTGATAAGCCCCTCCACCTCGTGACTATACACGAAAAAAAAAACACAACAACCGCGCACACTCAGATACATCCGAGAGACAAGGAGGAAACAAACACAGAGCGAGTAGTCGGTGAAACGACGTAGCCTGCCAAGGACGAAAGTGAACGGTAAATCGTGTGCACGCGCGAGAAAGAGAGAGATCGATCGACTTATTGGCGAGAATGAAGAGAGGCGGAGTGTGTATAGTGAGAGAGTAGTAGTAGTAGTAATAGTCTAGTCGTCGAAATATCTCTCGGACTGCTGCAGCAGCTCTCGGTTTTATCGATGGGAGTAGTCGTCGTCGTCGCGGAGAGGTGGGAGGGAAAGAGCTGTCACGAGCGAGCGACTGCAGCGACGATGGATGAATCGACTGTTCGAGAGAGGGAGAGCGGGACTAGTGGTAATCGGTCAATTTGCTGGATTTGCTTAGCCTACTGCCACGGGATGGAATTAGCTCGATCTTATGTGACACAGCTCATCCTCGTCTATATTTATTTTAATTATGTCTTTCAATTAATGAATTCAAATTGATCAAACCAGTAGCCTATTTCCAAGGTTCAGCTCTCGATTCGACCAATAAATCGCTCACCTTCAAACGATAACCCATCGGTTCTCTCGCTCTGACGCAGCTCACATAGTCTGTCGTCGCCTTTTACACATCACGCATATCCACTATTCTCCCCTCTCCTAATCCGCGGAAGTATATACCCTCCACATGCAGCTGCAGTAGTATAGCGATCTCTTTCTCAGCCGTCACTGCAGCCTTGAATCGAGCGGCGCGTTTTGATAAAATCGATGGCTCGTGCTTAATTCTCACTGTTCCTGTATACGCTTAGGCTCGTCGTTATCGTCGCCCTGACCTTGCACGACAAAATTGGGTCACCACAACTAGCGCGAACTACTGGTTAGGTTACAGGACTCGGGAGATATTTTTCCATATCTGTCGTCGAATCCATCAGGACGATTTCATTGTTTATTACCCGGGAAACGATGGAAACTTTATTGTCGCGCCTAATTGGATTTTAACGGGTCACAGCGTTCGAGCTGAGAATTTGAATTGCGCGCCAAAGAGGAGTTCACCGAGCGATATAGCATATTATGCATGTGCGTAGATCTAGTCAACGCAACCTGTAACAAATCATCAAATTTTCTAAGATATAATTTTACTTACTACTAATTTACTATATAATACAATAATGATGGCCAATCGATTATCCTCGCGAGTAAAAATTCCGGAGCACACTAGCAAAGGCGCGTCCTTGGCGAATGTAAGGAAACACTGTATAATAATAATAGTACATAAAGAGACTCCGTAATCTCGCGCGATCTTTACGTCCCTGAGTAATAAAGTCGTAAATCGTCACAAAGGAAAAGTCGTATAGCACATATATATAGCTGCTGGAAAAGCGACTTCCGAGAGAGAGAGAGAGAGAGTCCGAATCGCGGCCGGCCGGCCGGCTGCAGCTCGTGTGTAGCCTCGATTATACGAGCTGCGAGCTCTTGTAGCATTGCTCTATACGTGTGTACAGTGGGTAACGGTAAACCGAGGGAACGCGCGGCTCTCCGCCGTTGCTATACCGTTAAAAGAGCTGCGGACGCTTTTTGCGACGTGCAAAGCGCGTGTGTACAGTAAATATAGCTATGCGCGTAGAAAAATAGTTGCGCGAGAGTTGTCGTCGTCGTCGTCGTGTCTCTGATGCAAAGTGCGAGAAAAAATCGTATACTCGTTTCGATTTCGTTCTGTATGCGCTGCTGCAGCTTTGATGCGGTCGTGTGTACACATAACTGTGGCTCACTATTTCAAAGCGAGCTTTCAAACTGATTTATATATATTTCGAAGCTTTGAGATTATACGATATATACAATCGCACTCTTTGCACACGACAATATAATCAATCACCATAAGCCACGTAACTTTCTCTCCCCTCATCTATACCTACTGAAAATAGCAACTCCGATATATATATATATTCTACTTGGAATTCGACGCCGGGGAATTCCGTATTAGAGAATCGTCATAGTCGCGCGCGTTAGCAGACTGTATAGACATCGTGTTAACGAGTCGCGCTAAGGTTATACGTATACTACAGCTGCGAACTGCGAGATGTATATAGATAGAGACAACTCGCCGATAAAGTCATACGCCGCGGGGTAGCTTTCAGCCGAGAGCAAATTAACTACGATCTCGCTATACGGATATCTCGCGTGTGCGCTGTAAACAAAGGACTTACACGCTGTATATGAAAAATTCGAGTCTGACGAATCAGGCATATTACTACTGGCACAAACTCATTGTCAGCCAGTTTTCTTCCTCCGACTCTCTCAACGCGCGGACTATGCTATTCCATAGTAGCTATGCGCTGCGGAGAAAGCGAACACAACGGAGGTTGTCCTAGATTTACCTTCGCGGCGGCAGCCTCGCGCGCGGCTCTCCAAGACAGTGAAAGGATTTTCCTTTTTTATGACTCTCCAGCACTCTGTGTATATATAATATGAATACCACCGCGAGAGTATCGCGATTGTTATATTAGCCCGGTGCATCACGTGCGTAATCGAAAATTCAGGCTGCGATCGAGTATATATACACACCGTATAAATCAGACTGTGTCGCCCGATGTCAAAGTTCATTGTTCGCCTGTATACACGAGTCAATATAGACTACCAATCGGCTGTTAATATTACATTATCGAATCTCATTGAATCCGACACCGCCATAATACTGCGCACGACCCCCACCAACTCCGCTTCATTACGCTATATACATAAGATATAGCTACTATTCACGTTTCAAAAGAGTAGCAAAGTAGCGCCGCACCGACACACAACACGACACACTTTCCAAGCGCGGCGGAGCTCAGGCGAAGGACCTCGAGGCGAATCCAAACAGAACGCGCCATCTGTCGCGGCACCTGCGAACCGCCGACGATCCAATCGATTCTCGTCGCGCCGTATACGTATATACTATATGTTATACTCTTCAGCGAAAGCGCGATTGATATATATAAACGAAAAGTGAGGACGCGAAATGGAGTTCATCGACGTAGTCTCGAGCTATTATAGATTCTTCTTCTCGACGGCATACGTATAGTATAGAACAATGAGAGAAAGAGAGAGAATACCGTAAACTCACGAGGAGGATAAAAATTAAATTCTTTAGGCAGCCGGCCAGACCACAGCCGCATCAGTATATATAGTAGCAAAAGAATATAATGAAAGCAGAGCGTTCACAGGCAAGGATGATAATCGATTTCGAAAAAAAGCATCACCGCCGCCAACGGTATATCCGTTATAATACATACGCGCGCGCGCGCGCTTCGCCACGATTAATTCGTCCTCGACCTTCCCATCCATTTAGCCGAGCTGAATATATAGCAGAGAGCTTCGCCGCGGCCACCCAGCGTGTCTGGAAAATTTGAGCGAACTGCTGATGTGTGTTATATAGTGTACTTAGTAATCCCAAAGAGCAGTGAAACGATTTTACTGTCGATTTAGCCTGAGTTATCCGTCTACCGGGCAATTATATCACGATAACACACCAGTCTTTCCTCGAGCGAGTTGTAACATTCGCGAGATTCAATTCTATATATACTCCAGCTGATGTGTTTGGTTTGTGTATTTACTCACTCGCGGCTTGGAGCGTCACTCGGTTAATAATCACACCATCCTCGTCGTCGTCCTATTGTTTCCGTAAACAGTGATGCAGCGCAGCGTAATATACTACTGCCTCTCGTGCAACGGACTCTCTACTATATACTCGTCAACAAAAATCTCGCGCGGATTCGTCATCCGCGCGAGCGGTGACTTGGTAGAACGCCAAGTGCGAGCTCTCTCTCTCTCTCTCTCTCTCTCTTGAGGCCAACGACCAAAACTCTCGGACTATAACATACAATGTGTCCGCTTCCTCGCGGACTTTACGTGCGCACATACGTGCGAATAATGCTTTTGTGCTCTCGCGAGCAACACGTGCTGCAACAGGACGTGCTTTCGTCACAGGATATCGCTGTAATAATGACGAGCGGCTGTTGGTTCTGTATTATATATATATGTGTGTATTGAAGGAAGGAGACACGTCTCTTTTTCTTCCGAGGGGAGAGTTGTATATGCAAAGTAGGCTTCTTGAATTTCCTCGCGTCGCTTTGAGATGGATCGTTGTTGAAAAATGGGTGCGCGCGTTTTTTATATCATCAGGAAGTTTGACGATTCACGTAGAGCAGAAACAACGCACACTGCATATTCATATATATTCGGCGTATATATATAGAGAGAGAGAGAGAGTCTACAAACTATCAGCGAGTAATCCCGTAATCGATCAACAAACTATCCGGCAAATATACACTCGGGCGTCTAGCAGTTCGGCTCGGCGAGCGCCGCGCAAATATTTTTCATTAATTCATCCCCGAAGCCAAAGTCCATCCACCTCTGCACCGATCCATCACACAGTTAGTTATGTGTATTTACACAATAATAAAAAGAGAAAGAAAAAAAACGCACAGAAGTATAATACATATATACAGTCGATTTCCTCCTCTTGCCCGATGAATCACGAGGCGGCATCAGCCGTCGCGCGTATTAAATATCGTACAGACGGCGAAAAATAAAGAATCGTTTTCAACACACTGCTGCATGCGCACACGGTTAGTATATACATATAGTAGTGGGGACTGACTGTATACGGTGCAGGTAACAAAGCGGCATCTGATCGGCTCGCGCAGGTGAACAACTACCAACGTTCTCTCTCTCTCTCTCTACTCTATTTCCATCCTCGTCTCTCTTTCTCTCTCTCCCCCCCTACTGCTGCAAGGCAGGATGCGCGCGGCAGCCCTAGTCGTTCCCTCACCCCGCTCTTTCTCTCTCTCTCTCTGCTCGCGTGTTATATTGGGCGACGCACGTATACGAAGTGTGCATGTATGTGTGCAAGGGCCGGCGGCCGAGCGTCGAGTCTCTCCCTGTAGTACCGGTCGGTCCGTGCTCTGGCGTCCTCGTCAGCCTGATGCTCCGCCATCTCGTATATATAAAGCAAGCGCGCGCATGCACCACGTGTTTCCCGCGACTTTTCCTCCAGAGCAATGTGTGTGTGAATGAAGTGCTGTGCGGTCTCTTGTATACAGTCTATATACAGTGTAGTGAGTGACTTTTCCAGGATTAGCCTCGAAGATTAAGAGGATCTATACTGTGTATGTGTGTCCTATGCTGCAGGAGTAGCCGGACGCGGATTAGGAGAGGTAGAAGTGGATAGTATGTGCTCGAGGTTGCAGGGCTTGGTCAGCAGCTACCATCTAGTGTCAGGTGTGCGCCTCCTTCCTTTTTTTGTCGTTTTATTGCGAGCACCTTGCGGATTTCTTAGCGCACAGCCGGCGACAGACAGGTGAAGAGTCGATAACCGTCGTGTTGCACAGTCTGGATAGGCTTGTCTGTTACTACTGAATTTTCCGATTGCGCGGTGCTATAGTCTTCTCTTTCGAATATACCAACGTTGTTTGGCAATGCTTTGTTTCTCTATAATCTCGCGAATTGTGCAACCGGCGAAAAATTCTGTGTTTGGATTCCCGGTATGTATTACTATAGCGCAGTTCTATATTTAGTGCAGTGCACCGGCAGAATTATCATTACGCAATTGCGACGCGCGGCGCGTGTGTGTACTTACTCTCCGTGTATAGAACGCTACTGTTGAGAGAGACTTCTTCTTTTTTTTTGTTTATTATGCATCAGCCGCGCCGTTTATAACAGAGAGTGCATTGTATATGGTAATGTCGCGCGATATCGGAGTAAGGGATTTACGCTGTTTATCTCGAGGCGGCCAACTGACGCCGGTGATTTTTCAACGCACCATTATCTCTCCCGCCTTCTCTCTCTCTCTCTCCGTAATACTTTGACATTTCAGAGCAGCAAGATACGAGAGACAGAGAGAGAGAGAAAAAAAAAGTTGGCGCGCAATCACGCCGAGCCGGGAAAATTACACTGTCTATATATAGAAGCCACCGCGCGAGAGCAAAACAAAACACACGCGTATACTCGCTCTCGCGCGGACCTCCTATAATTAGATGCAAAATGCAAAAGGAGCAAGAGAGCGTACTTAGAGTGATGTAACTCTAATCGTGCGTATATATAACATCACGCAACTCGGATTTTCGCGCGCACTTCCTTCCGGTTCCAAAAGTCTCGGTTAACAGAGGGGGGCAACGGGTTAAAAAGTAGGAAGAGCGTGTTGAGGCTCCAGTGCAATACACGGAAGGAAAGTGGGACTCGTTTTATAGCTGGTGTACGTGTGTGTATATATACATATTACATACACATAGGCGCCAGAGAGGAGTTAACATCGGAGGCGTCCTTACAGCCTCGCGCATGTATATATAGTTGCGATTTGCCATTGGTTCTCTTTCTCTCTCTCTCTCTCTCTCTCACGCTTCAGCCGCGTTCCCCCTTTCTTTTTAACCCTGCTGCTGCTGCACGATCCGAGAGCCCGTATGTCCTATACTGCGTCGTCGGCTTAGTCTAGGTCCTTTTATACAGGGTGGTTGCAAAGTATGCTTGGCTCTTCGAGTATATCGATTAGGGGAAGAAGAACGTTTGCCTTTTGTTTCAGAACTGAAAATTTTACACACACACACACTCGAATTTCTATAAACAATCCGAAGCAATAGGTGTAAGACACAGTCTGCAGTAACAACTTGTTGAAAGTCAGTCGACCTCGTTTTCGCAAGCCAAAAGTCATGTTCCTTTTTCGTTTTCTCGCAGTGAAATAAGAAGTTCCTCTTTGAAACTAGCTGTGTATATGTATAAGTATATGTGTATGTGCGCCAAGCAGCAGCTGTTAATTAAATAAAACGAAAAACTGATATACACTCTACCCGGGCGAGCGAGAGTCTCTCTTTCTCTCGTAAAGCTCGAGATTTGTGAATAATGCTCTCGCTCGGCTGGGGTAATTGCGAGAAGACTTTAATGAGCCTGAATTATTGCATATCGCCTAGTCTTCTCTCTCTTTCGCACGCGCGGAATCGGAAACTTTGTGTGTATAATATAGCCTGAAATGATCGCGAAATTCTTCCTCGATGATTCACGATTATAACGCGAGACATATCGGAGGCAAAAATAAATGCTCGCCAACTCTTTATTTCGTTCCGCTCGTATAAGGGGCTGTAATAAATTTGTGCTGCGCTGCGAAATTACAGTAAATAGAAGTCGCTGCTGCGCGCGTATTATACGTTGTATACGAATAAGCCAATCCTATATAATATAAGCAGCAAAAGTAAATTTCCGGGCTTCGAGTGCTGGGTACTTATCTATACACACGCGACAGTTGTCATCGTCGTGAGAGAGAGAGAGAGAGAGAGAAAAAAAGAGGGAGGTATAGAGGAGGAGACAAGAATATTCATTCGCGCAGATAAAAGTTTGAAGAGCCCGTCCCGGTAAAGTTGCGCGCTCGCGCGCTACAAATTCGCAATTTTCGAGCGAGCCCCGGCGAAGAGTAATAAATTCCCCGAGTGGAAAAGTTACTTTATAACCACCCTGTACCGGCTCTGCTCCTTCTCTATTTTTCTCTCCTCACTCTCTGCAGGCTTTCTCCGGCTGAACTGTTCATTACTCGCGGCTCTCCTCTCCTCTATCGTTCCGTCCTTCTCGCGTGCATGACCTTCTCTTCGTCGCTCTCTCATTATACGCTCCTGCTGCTGCTGCTGCTAGTGTTGCTGTATGTACGTATATATAACCTCGTCTCTTGCCTCTGTGTGTATGTGCGAGTATAGACCAGTGTGTGTATATACGTTATATGGGCTGCCGTTGCTGCTAGTGCGCATAAAATCATAGGCGAAGTGCAGGCTGCCGCCGCTCTCGCTCCATTGTTTACGCAAGAGGTTACGCTTTCCCCCCTTGCACGCGCTACCAGCTAGTATAGCTACTGGCTCTTGGGCTTTGAAATCTAAATCTATGCGCGACTCGCGCGTTGGGACGCGTTATGTGGTCCGTTGCCGGCTCTTATTCTTTCGGGGATGGGGTTGACTACTACTACTACTTTTACGCTATACAGCTCTTTATGTCATCGGAATTTTAAATTTGACAGGATGAATATATACCCGCAAATATTTTTTTTAAATTCTTCATCGTCATCGTCGGTATATAACTGAAAAAGTAAACACACGCGTTACGACTCAATCGGAGAGAAGCGAATCAGCGAAAACAATGAATCCGCTCATAAACGACAAAAGTCCAATCAGTCACCGCGGCTCTCAAGCGTATACTCTTCTCCCCCTCTCTCTCTCTCTCTCTTTGGCCATATGGGCTGTGCTCTCGACTCTCGCCTGAGGCTATACTATGGCTGTTGCAGTCCCTACCACCACCACCACCAACTCACTCCCTTCTTTCGACTCGTTCCGAAGATTCTCGCCTTTTACGAGGCTCGGTAAATAGTCGTCGCGCGCGCGCGGACGCAAATTACACTCGCTGCGACTATGAATTTGAATTTCCCGCGCGCGCACACACACGCGTGTGTTTTATGTTTTATGACCTACTCGGCAGTAGCGACTAGTTTGATCGATTGAGTTTGCACGGAGCAACGTTTACTGTGTGTGTGTGCTACCTATATACCGTTTTCGTGAAAAACTTTTTGTTTCTTGTCGTAAAGTTGCGGACGCGATTAAATTAAAATATACCCTCGTCTCTGTGCAGCGACGAGAGAACAATAATCGCGTTATTAATAGCACCGCGTGCGTTTCTCTGCAAAATTTCTCAACGCTGCGCAAAAAAGTTTCGATTTTAATGAGTTATCGATTTGGTTGCGTCGCGAGAGAGACAGACACGTGCCGTGACTACGTGATGAACCTGAGCGCTCTGGAGGAACGTCGCGCAACGATATCCAGCAATTTGCATATTCAATTCGCGCCTGGTCCTGTGTATTATGTACACTGCACGAAGGGGGACAAACTTTTTGGGAGAAATTTTCTCTTCGACACGCGCTTCGAAACACGAGCTTATAGCGTGCAGAGAGATGTTGTGTTTATCGCGATGTGGCCTGGTTATAGCGTTTAATCATCTTACAAGAGACAATAGTCTTCTCTCTCGATATATATTATGAATTGAGTCAGGAAAAGATTCGCAATACACAGTTTGAGATCAGTCGCTTTGAAAAGAGAATCAAAGCTCTCGCATAACCGTATTAGCTTCTCGGGAATTCCGCGCTAAAACCAGCGCCATATACGTTTTATCGGTACTTTTGCGCGCGAGCAGTTGTACGGCTCCTCTCCTGATGTAACTCGGCCGCTATAAACAAAAAGGATATATATCTCTCTCTCTCTCTAGTCGCCGTTGTCCCGATTCACCGCGCGAGTGTTCTATAATTGCACTCGTACCGTTCCGGTCCTTACATATATATATAGTTCGATTATATACCAAGTCGGTGGTTACTCTAAAAATACAAATCGTGCGCGCGGTTAATTTTACCTGCTACTGGCAGTCTAATTGCGAACTCGTTATAGAATCTATTTCTTTATAAAACAACCCTTATCTTTCGCTGATAATTATACAATTCCCATCGGTTGTATTATCCATCAATTTTAATTGTACAATCAGCACTCATCTCCACACAGCAGTATCACATAATCAACAAACAGACACACACACACACACACACACATACACACAGACAGAACGCGATGTTCTAAATTCGTCGCGAAACCTCCGAAAATAGCTGGGCGCAATGACGCAACTCCGTCGAGCGCGCACAATGGCCATTGAAACAGCGGCGTCGCCCCTAACCATCCTCCGAAAATAGTCGGCGCATGTATAACCTTTACCACTCTATATAACGCGATACGGAGAAATTCGCAGCACTCGTTCGATCGTGTACGTTCACGTGTATATACACCCCCGCTTATATGATGATTAAAGACCTTCTCCCTGCTTTGCGCCGAGTGGCATCGATCGCCAAGGCTTAATTACAAGCCGAGGAAAGGAAGGACCGAGTGTGCTAGTGAGCGTATATATCTATACGTTTAGCCTTCGAAGCGAGTTGTGTGTTGGGATCGATTGACGAAGTGCAAAATTTAGATGACTGTCTGCCATCGCGTCGTTTAACCCTTTATAATGAGGTGCCCAATTATTTGCGTATTGTAAACACGCCCGACTAATCTAATGATTTTCCTTTTGTTTCAGTGCGTGAAAGGCCCAGGCTGTCTGCGTAAGTATCTTTCACTTTCATCACACTATGATTATATGTATTTTATACAGATATACACACTAATTCAATTATGACGATTTCAAACTAAGCGAAAGCATGAAATTGAGCATCGGCTAACCGATCGATAAGAAAAAAAAAAGATCGATCGAGATCACTTTCTTCAGATAACCGTCGTGGAATTGTCGAAGCGCGAACGATAAAAAAGTAAAGAAGCAGCGCTTGAGTATAACAAAAGATAAATAGCTCCATCTCGGCTTCTCAAACTAGCTATATATATACACACACAAGAAGCAAAGCCGAGTAAAGCGGACGGGGGGTAAATCGACGGGCGTCCGAAAGCCTCAAACTAACGACCATTAATCTATCAAAGGAGAAATTAATTATACATTCGCAGCAGCTAGAGAGAACCGGGGGCTGCTGCTGCTGCAGTACAGCCGCCACCGCTATATACGCAACGCAGTCCGATAATCTTTTTTACTCTCTTTCTCTTTTTCTTCGCACCGGCGTCTGTGCTGCTGCTACCACTACCACCGAATTAATTTCGATTTACTCCTTTTGCCGAAGCAGCTTTTGGATATCGACACTCTCACCCACGACGAATTTTTCGTTAATTAAAAGTGGCGTTAATGGGAAGCCGATAATTTGTTTAAGCGTCCGGAGACGAGTAACCCTTCTTTCTTTCTTTTTCCTTTCTCTCTTTCTTGATGGGGTGAATTTCTTAAGGCGATTGGGACGATCTACTCTGATTTAACTTTTACTCTGCTTTAACGCGGATGATCGAATTTTTTTCTTCTTAATTTAAATAATCCAAGAGTAGCTATATAATCGTCGCTCGGGAAAACAATGAGAGCGAAAACAAAAAGGCGACTACGGCATTGTAACGATTCGCCGGCTGCGGCTGGCAGAGTTATCTCAAGCGTGCACCGAAGGCCGTGCGAACGCCTGATAACGCTCTCTCTCTCTCTGTGCGAGTAGTGTTTGGGGCTACCGCCAACGTTTTCGTTTCGCTCGAATCCCGCGTTTCTGGTAAAAAGGCTTTTTTTTTTTATTCCCTCTCGATAGTGCGCGCGGCTTTTAATTAATCCACTCGCCGACTTTAATCGTCAAAGAAATACTCGCGGACAATTGAAATCTCCACGCGCCGATCAATTACGCTCATCGGTTCGATACTTGGAAAATTACCGACTAGCCCCATCAGTATATACTTTCCCGGCGCACAGAAATAAAAGAAATGAAACACACAGCGGGGATTCTCTTTCGAATCGAACGACTCGAGGACTTTTCAATTACCCTCGAGTGTCGCTCGCGATTACCGACGCGCGACCCCCCTGAGAAATCAAATCGGCTGTGAGGAGTACGAATCAAGGGTCCCTTTGACGTACGCGCATTATTTTTTTCCTTGTTTATTTATTTTTGCGAAATATTTTGATCGAGGATATCAAAAAGTTTTCTCATGACTTATGCAAACATTACGACACACGCTTCGCTCGATTGAAAGCCGCAGCGTTTACTTCTCTCGCATGCGTTATTTTAATGAGAGGAAAAACGCCTTAACGACGACGCATTCAAAGACACACACAAATTCATTTAGCTCGCGCGCCCTTTGACTGCGCGTCTAAGTCACGCGGATTAAGCGCGGATCAGAGATCACGAACGGGCGCTCTTTTTTTTTATATATAACGCGAATGCACGAGTTTCCCCAACGGCGACTGCGTTTCTTCTTTTTCTTTAGTCGCGCGCGCGCCGCGGGGACATAAGTCGTTTTGCGGCGTTTAATTAACCGCGTCGGTGTCTCGCGACCCCGCCGCGCGCAAGGTATAAAGGGCTTTTAGAGCTGTTTTTTCTTTCTTTTTGCTTTACCGGATTTGTTGGGATATATAACGCGATTTTCGCGGCTTGTTTTTGCAGGAGAACACTCGTATTATATACGAATAATCAACGGTATATATATTTGCTTTATAGGACAATGATCGTTTGCTTTTTTGTGTTCATAAATGTTATACTCGCACGAAAACACAGGGAGCAACCGGTAATTCGGAACAAACCTCATTTACATTGATATAAAAATCCAGTTAAATTCAGAGCATCTCTATATTACATTATAATGCGCGCGCCCAGACCCCCGCCCCCCTTTTTCCCTTTTAATACGCGCCGCAGACCAATAAACGGCTCGTCGTCGTGCGCGTGTATTATATATATATACGTGTTTTCCGCATGCCTCTGGCTTCTATGAATAGCGCCGCGAGTGCAGATCCTCTTCGCGAGTGTGATATCGCCGACGAGAAAGAGATGATATTCTACGCGGAGGCGAGAACGTATACATATATCTGTATATAACAAAGAGAGAGAGAGAGAGAGAGAGCTGAAAGGGCGCCGTGTTCGAGAGATGAAAAGTAGGTCGGAGTTTTTCCTATATTTTCGAAATATAAGCGAGCGTAGTAAATCTCCTTCCTCTTCCACAATTAGTTTCGTTCATCCGAAATCCCACACCGCTACAGCAATCCTAATCTCTTAACACCCTCTCGCTTCCGATTAATCATAGTCGGAAAAAGAATCCGCAACAGCAGAGAGAACGTGCGATAGTAAAGCGCGTTTAAGTAAGCGATGCAGAGTTCGCTCTCTCTCTCTCTGTACAATAAAACGGTGGGTGTGTATAGGTGTATATACCTATACTTGCACACACATATATAGCGAGTATATAGTCTAGTCGCAAAGGGACGCGGGAAAAAAAAGAGCAGAGCAGATAGCAGCGCAGACCGGCGCGAGAGATAAAGAAGGCGGCGTTAAAAAGGCCGCAACAAAAATTCTCTGCTCCGGAGGGTGGTATATAGTAGCGTGGAATAAGAGGATACGAGGAAAAAAGGCCGAAAGAGTGAGAGAGAGGAGATATCATAGTTTGCAGGGGCGAGAGTTTTCTGCATGGAAAGTCCGCGCGCTCTTATCGATTGCCGGTTTTAGCTTAGCCTCCCTCTCTCTCTCTCTCCTCTCATTTTCCGTCCTCGTCGAGCTTCCTTGGCTTTTTTCGTCGCTTTTTGCAGTCTGTTCCACCGGCGAAGCTTCGTTGTCTATCGCATTACTTGCGCTCTGCATGTGTGTGTATATGTATGTATATGTGTGTGTCTAAACTTCCGCGGTACTTTATTTCTCCCGCTCGCTCGTTTTATTTTTCAGCTGGTTTTGCAGCTCCTTTTGCGGCGCGTCGTGTACTTTTATTGACTGGTCGTGCCGCTTGATTGTTTTTTGCTTAGTTGCTTAGCTTTGTATTTTTCCGCTCCCTCTCTCTCTGTGATTTTTTTCTCTCTCTCTCTCTTATGGCGACAAAGATTCGAGCTCTATTCGAGCGGATAATAGCCTTAATGCTCGTCACACACGGGGTGGAAAAAATCGCGCGCTAAACACCCTCTGTGGAATTTTATTCGATACTCTCGGGCAACGAGGAAAAAATAACGAACTTTACACGCGTCAATTTCTTTCTTTTTTTTCACGCGATACGTGCAGGCGCAGCTTCGATATTTATTTCCGGGCAAGAGAGAGAAGCCTCTCGGCGAAATTTCGAGTGCAGTATCGCAGGGAAAAGAAAAATTTTTCTCGACGAGCTTGTAACATGCAGCAGACTATACTACTGCTACACTCACAGTAGTGGAATATATTGTCTTGCAGCTGATGGTAAAAGTTTGTGCTGAAAAATAGGAAGCAGCGCGCAGGAAAAATTTTTTCAATTACACCGATCTCACTCGTGCGAGCGCATATTTATAATCACGGCAAACAAGTATTTTCCCCCTGCGCAAAAAAAGCCTCTCTTTCTATTAGAGAAAAAATTCCAACTCTCATATTCAAACCTCTTTCTCTCTCTCTCTCTCTCTCTCTCTCTCTATACATATATAGGTCATTCAATTCTCCTCGCCGAAAACAGCAATTTTTCGTCTGCAGCGGCATCGAGAGCATTCTCGGGCGAGATACCCGCGTCTCTCTCTCTCTCTCTCTCGGCGCAGATTGTGTGCAGCGGAAAAAGAGGGATAAAAGGAGGGTTGAAAGCGGCGCGCGAGAGCGGTCTCTCTGCAGCAGCAGCAGCAGCAACGTTGTAGTGTGCGTTCAGCTCCATCGACGACGACACGCCGCCGGTCGGTGACCCCGGGCGGCTGCTGCTCCCGACTCTACGCCGCGAATCAATTTCGAGCATTATGCCTCATTTTCAGCCCTTCGTTCGCTCTCTCTCTCTCTCCGAGTGTGGGCTGATGCAGCTGTGTGATGAGAGCCGGCTTTTTCGTGGGGGTGGTCCTTGTATTACTTATACTGTTTTGTGAAATGTATATCCGTCAAAGTCCTCGATTTTCAGCATTTTTATAGTGCAATTATATGTGTATTTCACGAAGAGTACATTATACGTTATACTGTCCAGACACGCGTTGACTATTGATATTTAATAAAACGCCGGGAGCAGTAAACTAAAAGCTGTCGTGTCTCCATATAACTAGAACAAACAGGCATCAAAGTCAATAACACACTTAATAACCGCACACGACCAATCGAGACTATATACGCTAAATATAATGTCGAACCCCCGCACAATACCGGACTCTCGATACTTTATGTATATAACGCTATACTATCTATACATAATATACCAGTAACAGAGAGTGAATGTCTCTGGTGTGTTTACACAAACGCAGATATCCTCCCTCTTTTCCATCGCGCTGTCCCTTTTTCCCTTGGCGGTCCCCGACGCGTCGTCGTCTACTGCGTGTATCGAACGGCCGACCAAACAAACGCACACACATACACGCGTTGAAAAAGTCGGGCTTGTTTTGCGGTGGCGGCAGCCGGCGACCGATCGATTTTCATTTTCTCGCGGGAACAAAGGGACGTAGCGAGATTTCACGCGTTTAGGGATAAATAATTAGCTTTTCGCTTTGACTTGTATGTGATATTATTATTATTATATATTAGAGCCGGTATGACGACTCGAGAGATAAAGAAAGAAATGTGTATCTCTCGCGCGAAAAGACGGATGATTTTGTTGTCGGGAGGAGGAGTAAGTATATAGTATGTGCGTGAGAGACCGGGAGTTACTTTGCCAGAGGAAAAAAAAAGAGGATATAGAGCTGCACACGGAAACATCGTCGTTCATATTTCAGTGTTTCTCTCGCGCGCGCCGAGGCAATTTCCACAAAAATACGTACACGCGAAAACTTGCCGAGAGAGCTGGAAATAATAAAAATGAAAACACTATACACGCTGCGAAGGTAGATAAGGAGACGATAAGAGAGAATTCTGTACTAATACGTGCAACGCGCGTAGGATGAAAATTCACTCGCCGAAAACTCATCCAAAAAAAAAAGTTCATATCCCCGTCACTTATACATCTCCCATAGGCGGCAGTTCAATTTTCACCCCTCCATTTGCATTCACGTCAGAGTACAGGCCTCGTCTCGTCTTCTTATTGTTCGCCGAGAGCTTTTCCTCTCTCTGTCTCTCTTTTTCTCCTGCATTTCGCGAATAATTGTCAGCGGGTTTTCTTTTTGCTTGAATATTCGGCGGCTCTGATATATGTTGGTTATTCGATTCCACGTGTTATAATCTTTTATTTTGCGCGCAGTCTCGGCCGCCACGACTGTGAAACAATACGTGAGAGCATAAGAGAGCCGAAATCTGCTGGCAGCTTTTCAAAAGCTCGAGTTCCGGCAACAAGTGGAAAATTTCCCTCGTAAAATCGAAAGAGACGGTATTACCGAACGCCCTATTGTTCATTATGCCAGTTATAACCGACAAAAGTTCTGACCGGCCATTCTACTCTCTCTCTCTCTCTGTCATTTCTCTCAACTCGCCGCTGCGTATAGTTTTCTTCGCGCGGTCGTCGGTCATACATAACGATCTCTCTACTCGATGAATTTTAATCGTATAGAAAGACGAAAAAGTAGTCGATGCTTTTATCTGCTGCGTCACACCTATATACGGTCGAGATATAGAATCGTAGAACTCACGATTAGCCGCGATTTGTATGACTTTGTTTTCAAATCACTTTTATGAGAAAAATTTCAACGATTCGCAACCCATCACAGATACACACACACATAAATACAAAATCAATCTCCCTCCGCACAATGTCTTTATCCAATCTCTCCGACTCCGTTTTCCCATTCGCTCTTTTTTTTCTCTCCCTCTCTGTATATAACCCCTGTATACATATACACACACTGCAGGCTTTCGCGCAGTCCCTGTGTATTCCCTTCTCTATTTTCATCGCGCCGCACCGCCGTTACTTCTGTTCTTTCATTCGTTCTCATTTTCTCATTACTCGTTCGTTCTGGCTGCCGCTGCTGCCTCGCTTTTATTTTTTACTCTTTTTAATTTCTCGTTTCTCTCCAGCACTACAACAGCACTATGGGGGGATGCAGCATTTTTCTCGCGCGCCCTCGATTTCGTTTATTATTTGCACGAGAGAGAGAGAGAGAGAGAAAGCCGGACGTTTAATTAACGTGAAATTAATTGAGGCCGAGAGCGTCGATCTCTCGACGAAAATTTTTCGGAGCTTATTTTCTTTTGTATATAATATAATATAGCTAATGATAACGACCGCTCTCGGAATCGTATCGGTTCGCCAGGCTGTAAACAGTTGAAAAGCCAACTTTATAATTGCAATTAAGAGCATCACGGCGGCTAAGAAGACTTCTTTTAATTCTATTTCTATATAATATCGTGCATCGCGATAAAAAGGCCGCAACCTATAAATTATTGTCTCGCGGAGTAGATTAACTATCCGATACTTTATCTACTGCCTTTAGCTATATACTCTCCGCGAAAATTCAAACTAAAACTTTATCGATCTTTCCTCTCGACTACATATATATATACCGTGCGCATGCAGAGAGCGGATATTGAACCTCGGAAACGAATCGCGGATGGATTAAAAGATTGGCTGCGAGCTGCATTTCGCGGATTCGGTGACGAAGTGTGCGGCCCTCCGAAAATCGATCGCTTTTGTTTCAGCCACTAAATTCGCTCCTTTATTTCCGTTGAAATATATAGTCTCGGATTTGCGGGAGGATTGGAAATTAACCGAGATTACTTTTCATTTTTCGATTAGAACATACACACACACACATTCGTTCGTAAGTTCTGTGTTATACACAGTCACAGGTGAACTTTTTCCCACCACCGTTGCTTTCTCCTCTCTCAACAGGTTGCCGATGCATCTCTCTCGGCTTTTTAAGGAAAGCAGAGCGAGATCTCGAATGACAATCGCGTCTAAAAGAGCCATTTACATGGTGTCGGTGGTTCCAGTATACGTATATATATATAATACAGTCGAAACAAAGAGCTGCTGCAGGAGATCGCGTATATCGATTCTGCACGCGGCGTCGGCGGGAGGAGGACTGCACGCGCCAAGACTAACCTAACCTCGCATCAGCGGCGGCAAACGCATTCCTATATATATATATATACAGTCGGGTAGGTTGGTGTAGGTAAAAACAGAATCGCCGAGGCTGTAATGTAAAGAGACTGGACTTTTTCAATAAAAGGTTAATTTTCAGGTGTATTATTAAGTAGTATACCGTTTTTTATGGGACTTCCTCGGGGGGGCGATCGTATCACGGATTTTTGAAAAGTCATCGCGTTGATTAGAATGAGGCCGTGTATTTACACACACACACAATACCTCGAGAGCTTTTTCCGAATAAATAAGTCGAAAACCGAAAATGCCAGCGATATAAAGGCAAGTCGAATAAAAAAATAAATAAAAAAGAGGTAAGGAGCGAAGAAGCATCGTCGCTGCTGCAGGAGAAAAGAAAAGGAAGGCGAACACGGGGCTATATACGTGCGCAGCCGGCTAAGCGCGAGGACGTAGGACACGAGAGAGAGAGAGAGAGAGAGAGAGAGAGAGAGAAGTCGGATACCTAGAGCGTATAGGACATCGACCTCCGTTCGCTCGCATCACGTGTACATATTCCTCTCTTTTGCTCTACTCGACTTCTCTTCTTCTTCTTCTTCTTCTTCTTCGCTGCTGCTGCTATTTCTCTTGCTCTCTTTCTGCTGCTGCAGCCCGCGAAGAGCTCCTCGCGCTTTCTGTCTACCTGCTCCTGAGACTCGCCTCTCCCTCTCACCTCTCTGTCGCTCTCTCTGCCTCTGTGTCCTTCTCTCTGTACTATACACCATACCTACTATATACCGAGCGCGATTTTTCACGGGCTTTCTCCCGCGCGATCGCTATATATATATACACACTTGACCCTTACCAGAGAGAGAGCGAGAGGATTGTGTGTACTGGACGGCTCGTATTGTCGCGCTGCTGCTGATGGATTGATTCGTATTATATGGGACTGATGGATTATTCCTGCTTGGCTATACTAATTGCCGGGATTATAACGATTAATCGATATGCGTGTGCGAAGCTTGTTGAAATTACGTCAAGTACGCAATCTCTTGCTGATGTGTGAGGAAACTCAATCCTCGGTACTTTTATCGTTGTAGCAGTAGCAGCCGCTCTACTCCCTCCTTTACACACGTTTTTCGCTCCTGAAAAATCTACATATTCGCCCGTTGTTCGGGTGCTTCTGCTTAGCGAGGCTACGCACGCGCGCGCGCTTCTCCTCTTTTGTGTCTTTCTTTTTTTTTCTTCCTTCTTCGGTGCAGCGACGCGTGCAGCCTTTTCCGAGGGTCGCACACCACCGCTTCTTCTTCTTCTTCTTTTCTTTCCTCCTCCTCCTCCTGATGTGATGCAGGAAGTTTAGCGGTCGGAAGAGCCAAGCGTTTTCTCTCTGTGTATATGCTATACCTCCTCTGGGATATGTGTATGTCTCTTTCGCTGCTTTTTGATACACTGTGTATTTATTATGAGTGTTATTATAACCCAGATAGATAAACTATGATGTATACTCGGGGGGCCTTGAATCGAATCTTTTCCTTTTAGCTCGATGTAGTCTACGTCTATCCCCTCGGAAAAATTTCGAGTATATGCTTGAATAAAAGGGTATAGCCCGCGGCGACGAGTTGCGCAAAATCAAGTTCGCGAAACAATGTAAACTCGACTCTGCTGCGGTGCGCTCGATATACATCGAGATAAGAGAGCCGAGCAAGGCCGATCGAGATTTTATCTTATCTGAGAGCTAGTATGTCGTTCGGACTCGATGCTCGATTGCTTCTTCTGTTGCACGTGTGAAGTATTTTTTAATTTTTTTTTTTTTTTCGTCGGTACGTGTTAACCCTTGCTCAATTATATTGTTATCGTGATATATGTGTATGAAAATAGCGTTTCTTATTATTGATTCTAACCTACGGTTCTTTCTCTCTATTTCAGTGACCTGGAACGAGATCTGAGTCTCTCTGAGGACAGCGACGAAGATGAGGCTCCAAAGACAGTGCCCCCGAGGCCGATGAGGGATGGCCGGAGTCCTATGTCAGTCGAGTAAGTATATTCCACCTTTCTACGTGCATAAAAGAGCAAAAAAAAATATATAGGAGAGAATGTATTGGAAAGACGAATTGATTGATATAATTTATTAAGCTCTGACCACACGTGTACTGGTATATACACTCTGAAATTGCTGTTTCCGATTGAGTTATCAATTGAGACTTGTTAATTATGCATTTGCGGTGAAGATGGAAGTTTGCACGCGCGAGGGTGGTAGTCGATGACTTGTTTGGATCGATTTGCTTATGAATATAAATACGTTTAGATTATACTAAACAAAGCGATCGCTATGAAAAAAAAAACTAACGCAAAAATTTACACTGTTTACAGTCTGACAGCACCACTGATTCCGGCGATGTCATCGGTGCAACCGCCACTAGCACCGATGTCTCCTTTGCCTATGTCTCCGGACGGTGCGATTTCACCGCTAAGGTCGCTTTCAACACCGCCTCAGCCGATTCAACAGCACCAACAGCTTCAAGCTCCGGCGATGCCGCAGCCTATTCAGCATACGACACCTCATCACTCGCCGATGGTTCTCCCGGCGGCTAAACCCTCACCTCAGCCACAGCAGCAGCAACAGCCGGTTAGGAGGGGTGACAGCCCTGATGAGGAGCCGTTGAAAAGCTCGCACCAAAGACCGCCCAGTCCGCCTGGTAAGATTTTCTCAATTTTTTTTTGTACATTTATTCATTCTGTGATTGCACGACTCGAATGAATTATTCGTTTCTGATGAAAGTTAAGAAAAATTAAAGTAATTGAATTCGCACGTTGAATCAAAGATCACTATTAAAGAATGCAACTTTATCGATTTTCTAACAAGTTTTATGTCATAGTATAGTAATGAATGAAAATCAGCTTAGTATATCTTTTACGAGCAGAAAATAATGACAACTTTGTCGCTTTCTTTCAGGCGAAGCGCCAGCGAGTTCGGGCAGCGCCTCGTCCTCGTCGGACTCGGGCTCAGACTCAGGCTCGGACAGTAGCGACGACTCGGATGACGAGCCCAATACCAGCTCAACACAGCAAGCCGTCAAGGGTCCAACGACGCCGCCCTCTGTGTCTCCCCACGAGGTCCCAGAAGAGCCTCCGCCGCCGGCCGAAGAGTCAAAGCCTCGCTGGAATCTTTCTTCTTTCTTTAACAAGGCGGCGGAGCCGCCGCAACAACAGCCCCCAGAGCAGGCCAAGAAGAAAGACGAGGCCGCGCCCAGGCAGGCCCAGACGCAGGCTCAGAATCAGCCGGAGCGACGCTCTTCCCGACACTCACAGCATCACGACTGGGAACTTGAGCGCAACAGGAACACGACGCTGCTGAGCAGCCTTAGCGATAGCGAGCAGCAGAGCGACGTCGAGAAGGCGCAGGTCAAGGAACAACCCAGGGCACAGGTCAGTCAGGAGATTCGTAATAACTATCTCTCGCGTCGAGTAGTACCGGCCGGCTGTTATCGGAAATGAAGCCGAATAATGAAATGTACCGAGCGGAGGTTGCCTCGATGGCCATCCATCGATCCGGCGCTGCTGCTCTTATCGAAAATGTCAATAAAAGCAAATAAGTAGATTCAATCGAGGCTCATACGCATGCAAATGCTCTGGGGCTATTAAAAACGATTTTCGATAGCAATAACCGCGGCTGCGATTGTTTTTTGAACTATTCCAATCGTACCTTTTATTTCGATACTGTGATTTGGAAATCGAGTCGTGGATGATATAAATTGGAATGCGATGAAATGCGAGACATAATAAAGTTGCTTTAGTGAAAAAATAAAGCAAAAGTATTAAAATTTGTTTAAATTTATTTAGGCACAGGCAGAAAAACCAAAGCCCCCGGATGTCCGCAAACGCGGCCGACCTCGTAAAACGGATAAAAGCCCGAAGCCAGCAGCGGTCGTACCGGAAGAACCAAAAGTTCCAGCCAAACGCAATCGTCAGCGCAGTAGACAGACGTCGACGAGTAGTCCGACGCGACGCAACAAGAAGCAGCCGCTGTCGAAGGAAACCCTGACGACAACGACGACGAGTGACGATGGCAGCGACGGCGGTCACCGTTACTCAGACTCGGACTCGGAGCCGCCGGCACAGGTCAAGTTACCGCCTCCGGCACCACCGAGTCACAGCAGGAGGACACAGCCATCAGCGGCTGATAAGAAACACCATAGGCCGAGGCTCAGTGAATCTACCAGTGATGAGGAGGAAGAAAATGACGATGAAGATGAGAGGCCGCATCGGCGCGGCAAGAGATCGCAGGACGAGGATGCGCGCTGGAGCAGGTTGGTGTTGATATATATATTTTTTTTCAATAAAAATTTTCGGAGTATCACAGTTGGAACTTTGGAGTAGATTCTCGCGAATAAATAAATGTAAACTATCAGTACACATGAAAAATCGCAGTTTATTTTTATATTAGCCTTTCATTTAAAAAAAAATTGTATAAACTGCGATTTTTCATTTTTTGAAAATTCAATGTGGTGGAGTCCCTTAAAGACATCAAGCGTCATTCAGAACTAGACTAATTACTAGTTTTGATGCTCTTTTGACTCCCGCTACGCAGTTTTCCTCCCTCGGCTAACGGTACCTTTTTCCCCCGGTAGAAACAACAGACGGGGTGAATACCGTAAACTCAAATCCACCCACGCTCGCTTTCTTGTCTGTCGATCCTGTCATAAAATCATAGACGAAACGTTCCGTTCATCAGTCTTTCCAGAACCGGCAAATAACACATATCTCCTTTTTCATTGCTTTCTCAGGTTATCCGCGATGAAAAGAAGTGGCAAGCTGAGTGAGTCGCCAAAGAAGGTACAGGAGAAGAAGAAAAGCCCACCGAAACTCAAACCTAGGAGGCAGAGGTCCCGAGTCACCAGTGCCCCCGAGTGTCCTTCGGAGTCAGATAGCGAGTCTGAGGTGGCCTTAAGGACCAATCGGAAGGTATGTCCTCGAATTCCTCCTTTGATTTCCTATGAATCCTGAAAACGCTGTTGTCTTCGTATACGTTGAGAAATGTTGTCGGGTTTTACTGTGTAAGTTTTACACGCCCAAAAACTTGATTATGAGGGTGTTTCACCATTTAAAATTGTTATTCGTAAATTACAGAGTAAATATATTTATTTCGTACGAAGCCAACAACTTTTTTTTTAATCTTTCGTTGCATGATTTCATTGAACTAAACGTATTTTTTATTGGATGGTAATGAATAAAAAATAATTTTAGTCTGATAAATTGTTTTTTCGTAGACATTATGCAGTGGCATTTTAGTTTACTCAATGTCCCTATGATTGTATTTATAGGTATTGATTTCAAGCATGTTTTCATTCAAATCTTATTTATTTACGCTTCAAAGATGCTGAAATATCTATACGGATTTGCCAGCTGTCTTTTGAATTTACATTTATTTTCAATATTTTAGTGAAAGCCTGTATAGTCGTAAGACTTTGATGGTTCATTGCCATAAAAAATGTATGCACGTTGAATTCTCTATTTTGTTATATTAAAATGAATGGAAAACCTTCGTTTACATGAACAATTCACGCCTTCGGTGAACGACAAGTTTCCTATTTATTCAATAACTTTTAAGTTCTTGCAAATATTGTTACATTATCACAACGAAAATAAAATTATTTTTTCTATTTTTGAATTATTGGCATCAAATTTAAGCTGATTTATTTAGTCAACATAATGATTAATTCGATCTTTTGAATAAAATCACGTGGCAATTATCAAAATTGTCCTCTTTGGTCAATATAGTTTCCAGTAACAATATATAATACCTCTAAATAAACCATGTACATTACCTGTTAAAAAGTCGCACACAAAGGATTAAAAAAAATATAGCAAGCCTCGAAAATCTCAAGGCTGAAATCACCTAGATCATTTCACCGAGAGCTAAGTTATCGCATTTTCACCCCTTACCAATCAACTAATCCAACCAATATTGTTGCTCGTTCACAGGTTGCACGAGTTCAGCCAAGGCCTCGAGCTCCGCCAACACGCACGACCTCACCCGACAATTCGGACAGTGACAACAGCCCAGCTTCGGTAAAACTCCAGGACGAGACCGGAGCTACGGTTCAGGACAACAAGAAGAGCGCCTTGCGTCGTCTGTTTGTCGACTCTCGCGCTAAGGGCGGCAAAGGAGGCAAAGGAGGCAAAGGAGGCAAAGGCGGTGCCAAGTGCGGCATCTACGTGGAAGAGTATACGGGTAATACGCCAACAGGCAGTGAGAGCCCGTATAAACGACCTGCGCCCGTCATGGTACCCGACAGGCAAGAGGAGAAGCGCCCGGAGGAGAAGAGACAACAGATCATTTTCCCCCCGTTGAGCTTCGTGAATGGAGTACCAAAACTCATGTGCAAGCTTGACCTGAACAAATTGGGACACATGCCACAACTGTCCAGGGGACAGGAAATCAGACAGAGGACTGAGATGCCAGATACCAGGCCATCTTCAAGGTATGTGTTGTCGCTGGTGCTTTCTTTTAAATTAACGGAAAAAAACTTTTAAAACTTACTTAAACTAACGATTGTGTATTTTATAGACAACAATCGAGTTCACATTCATCACAGAGGCCTTCGACCCCGGAGGAGGGTGAGATCGTCGAGTCCCGGAGTCATGCGAGCGGATCGAATGCTGCCGAGGACAGCGACTCGATGGCCGCCGCAGCGACGCCTTCCAAGGGCAGCAGCTCCCGAAGTAGTAGCACCGGAAACAGCCGAGTGATCAAAAGTGAACACGCGGACGCTAAATCGAGCGACGCGAAACCGATACCGGGCGCGAGTGACAATAGTAGTGCCGGAGGTAGTGGTAGTGCCAGTGCTAGAGGCCACGTGAACTCCTGCGAGCTCGGGACTACTGGCAGTGGTGTCAAGAGGAAACGCAAGGAGAGCTGCAGCTCTGTATCGAGCCTCAGCACCGTATGCTCAGGTGACACCAAGGTCAAGAGTGATATGAAGGAGGAGAAGAAAAAGCGAAAGAGAAAGCACCAGGAGCAGGAGAATGTCGCCAGGTTCCCGTCGAGTCAGGTAAATTACTATTTTCTTATGCATCACGTAGTCTTTTCAATTGTCATGGAGTTGTCAGTTTTTTAAAATTAATTAATTAATTTATTACTATACTACTTTATATTACATTAATCTTTAAACATCGAGTCAATATTATTTACGTTAAATTACAATGAAGCACTTACAACTAATGTTACGCTTGTTCTAGACTCAACCACAATACGGGAGAACCTTAAATTTTCTTTGCATAGTTTCAATCGCTTGACTAACTGGCTAGTTTCAGTACTGACTATTGATAACTTATTGAATATTTAAAAAAAATTATACATCTAGAAGATCTTTTTAATTTTATGCTATTTATGTGTGCAGCAGATTGATGTACAGCCGACAAATCACGAACGGGAAGAGAAGCCTGACATGAGTCTGTTACCTCCGCCGCCGCAGCGCGTCTACTACTCATATTTTTATATGCAGAACGATGCTATGGAGGACCTAGACAGGTAAATGTCGTGCAATAGAATTAAAATAATTTGTTTAATCAAAAGAATTTTCTAACGAAAACTATTTGTTAAAACACAGCTACCAGGAGCAGTACTTGCAAGAGGCGAAGCGACTGAAGCATCTTGCCGACGAGGAGAGGGACGTAACGACGCAAGGTTTACTCTACCTCGAGGGTGCGATCTACTTCCTCCTCACAGGCCAGGCCATGGAGTCGTCACGCTCCATCGGTTCAGCCTATAGAATGTACAAAGACACTCTTTCAATAATTAAGTGAGTTTAAACAAATTTAATACCGTGAAAGTTAATTGAAGTAAAGAATTGTTTGAGTAACCATTTCGTTCTTTCCACAGGTTTATTGCAAATAAGTTTCACTCCACGGGAACTAATAGCGCATCGAGCAACACAGTAGTTGAAAGTACCATTCACACAAGGCTGCTTACTTTGAGGTCAGTAGAGAGCTATTTGCCTTACCTACCATTTTATATCCAAAAAATCAATCGATTAATTTATTTTATGTTTTCTTCCTAGTTTATGGTGCCAGTCCCTCATATACCAGAAGCTATTCGCTATGAGAAAGAGCGAGATTAAGGCGAATTACATATACCTTGAGGAATATTTTACAAAGGTACAAAAGAGGATAAAAATATTTTACTTTTTAGTTGTACGTCGAATAAAAATTAACTGATGTATTATATTTTAGCAGCCTGAAGGCCAGGCTACACCGTCCCTGTCGCCGACGCCGTCACCCGCGGGATCCGTCGGTTCAGTCGGCAGTCAAAGCAGCGGCTACAGCAGTGGTGAGCTTGCAAACCGCGGACTAGCTAACGGCCAGGTACCGTCGAGCTACCTTAGTATAACTTCCCAAGTACATGCCGCCATGGCTAAGCAGCACCATGACTTAGGGCTGCTCATCAACGCCCACGACAAGTGGGATAAGGCCAGGGACCTTGTAACAGAAAACCACAGAGGTATGTTTTTCTTCTACAAATAATCCTTCATTTACAAGGTATTATTTACATCGTTATTAAATATGAATACATTTTTTCAGATTTTTTCATTGAGCTGGACGAGGCGTTGGGACCCTTGACGCCGAAGAGCTCGCTGACGGACCTGGCGCGCTACGTGCAGGCCGGTATTAAGAAGCTGCGCACCCTTTGACCCAAGTGGCACAGCCCCCGGCCGCCCACGCCAACGAGCTACATCACCTCGCTGCCCCACAACATCGCCACCTATCCGAACATGTACACGTAGGCGGTGCGCGACTGCTGTGCAGCCCTTTTACTTTAATGTCATTAGACACAGAGGAAAATGCGCGATTAAAGCGACTCGGAGGCGTGTGCCTTCCTCTCGCCCGGTATTGATGCGACGCCGCGGATGACGACGTCCTCTTTTTAATTGTTATCCTCTGTTCGTTTAAATAATTAGAAAGACTGGAATATTTAGCGTTTGAAACTTAAAGGAAATACTAAAAGAGCGGAAAATTCGTCTGCGTCTACTATTATACATAGAGAGAAAAAGAAGGAGATATGGTCGTTGTATCATGCGTTTGTAAAATTGTAGAGAAGCTAATATCATGAGAAGAATTATGACGATAAACTACTACTTTTACTGTTACTATTATTATTCTTATTATTATTATTATTATGATTATTATTATTATTATTATTATTACTATTATCATCATCATTATTACTATTATATTACCTTTTTTTAATTCTATTGAGGGTTCCGTTGTCTTAAGATTTGTAAAAGTCGAATCCTGTATTTTCCATTATAATGGTACTTGCAAGGTAGATTATCCGATTGATAAAGAAGTATGCTTTTTGTTTACTTGTTTGTAGTTATCATTATTGTATAATTTTATTATATATTTTTTTGCTTCTTCGGTCAAGCCTATTGCAACTGTTTTTCATTGACAGATAAACTCGTGATTAAATGAAGGAATTATTGACCGATTAATTGCTATTACTGATGATATAAATTGTCAGCTTCAAGCTTTCTTTTGTGGTACGCGTTGTGTATTTTTCGAAAGTAAAACGTCAAGTCTTCCGTATAGCAAATTGAAAAAATTTTTTACATTTTTTAAAAAGACTGCAAATTTTGTAATATGAACACGATTTTGTATTTGCTTTTGAGAAGTACTTATGTTTTTACATCGAACGGTTGTGTTTCGATACAGAGAAAGAGAATAGCTGATTTTTTTAAATATTAAGATCACACTGACCTCTGTTCTATTTTACGTAAATAGATTACATATATATGTTAGAAAACATTGGGAGTGTCACGGAATCGTTTTCTTTTTCTTTTCTGTTTTAAAGTAATCAGACTTTAAGTAGAGTTTAAACATTTTAAATCAATTGTATACGAATTTTCTTTATTTTTTACGCGGCAATGAAAAGAAACGCATACAAATATTAGTTAAATTTTTCTTTTTAAAGCGTACTACACACCAAATTGCGTTGGAAGTGCGCATAATCGATATTAGCAAAACTGAAATTGTTAGTAAGAAGTTGAAAATTGAACTGGTATAAAGAGCGTAAAGTTAGGAGAAGTAAATAGAGCGCGAGAGACATTGTCTAAGAAAGTGCCACAGGAAGAATCGTGGAGGTTACCTGAATAAAAAAGCATGTACGTTATATAAATTAAGTGATCCAAATGTAAGAAAAATCACAAACGATATAGTTTATTACGTATACAAAGGAATCTATATACATATATAAATAAATAAATAAATATATATATACACAAATTATTATTATATATATTTGAAGAGAAACAAAAACACAGAGAAAGAAAAACCCTCGGAGAAGAAATTACGTACGTAATTTTCTCCAGGTTCTCGATGTCGTCATCACATTACGTCCGACAGTTGCTGGAGCGGAAAACGTTTACACTGTGCAAAATGATTTAAAAGAAATTAAAAGTTTTCCCTCTGTGCCATCGGATGCTACGCGACGATATCCGTAAGAGATGCGTGTAGATAGGTGCGAGAAACATTGTACGTAGACTATATTTAACAAAAAATTGGAACAAAGAATTAAGATACAAACGAACGAGCGAGATGATGGTCTCCAAACTCGTGTGTATAGCGATAATAGAAACGAGATCGAGTGGAAAATAAACATATTATTTGCATAACCTAGAAATATATGGGGAAAGTAGTGGTTTTATTAGAGAGAAGGAGAGTACGATGAATTACAAAAAAATCTCACACAAATACGATAGAATGAGAGTGTAAACGCGATTTTTTGTAAGGATCTTCTCATATGTAAGGTTTTGAAGCGCAAAAAGAAAACTCGACCCTTCCCGAGGCCTTTCAGTACCACCTCCGCCCCAAAACTCAATGTTTCATAACGTGTATTTTTGCAAATAAGAGATTAATTAATAACAAAGAAAAACTGAAAATTATGTAATGATTTACAGAAAAAAAACGAAGGATAAAAGACGTTTGTCTAATGAAGCCGAGTTTTGGATCTGTAGCGTGGGGGACTCGAGATGAGGGGTCGAGAAAAATAGAAAGAATAAAAGCGAGAAAAACGCAGACGAGAATGCGACTTTATGAATCACGAACATGCGTTGCGCACGACAACTCTTTTTAAATCAATGTGCAAGGGAATAGATAAAGTAAATAAAAGAGTTGTAAGTCCGTAAATATACTGTAAGTTTGCTCACTGTGTATATTTTTGTAAATAGGGTATATGTATTTTGCGATCGCAGCCTTTGAAGAGTTTCGCTATCTAAACATGTCTTACCGACGAGAAAAGCAAAGGAAGAAACTATAGGATTTACAATAAAATCGATGAGAGTGAAAAAACGGTAACACGCTCTATTTTTTTCTCGATTTGTAAAAGCAAGGTGCTTAATTTCTATCGTCTTTCTTTTTCCATTCGCCGTCTCATCTATCCTCCTTCGCTGAGTTTCTCTTACTCCTATTACTTCTTCCTTCGTTTAAGAGCAGAGCAATGATGAGCATTTACCTTCTTACTTGTTCAAAAATTCAATTCCTCTGTTACGTAATTTCTTTCGTGACGAAAAAAAACCGTACACACCGATGAAACAATTGTAAATTAAAAGATGAAAAAAAATCACAAGCGCGGTCCAATGGTTCATGGGAGACAATTTTTTACGATATTATAATTGAAGTAACAAATAAAAAAATGACTTTAATACACAAAAATGATGGGAGCGCTCTCGTTTGTACATACAAGTGGTTACAAATCGCACAAAAGAGGGGAAAAGTGGATAATTAAATTTTAAACAAGTCGATGATACACTTCATCGAGGCAACGCATAATAACAAAAAAGTTTTTAGCTGCGATGGAATGAGAGGGGAATAGATCATTAAAATGAAAGTCGGCCACGAGGAATCGCTTGAGCCATTGGTTGTTTTTCATATATTTAAACTATGTTATACGTCTTGCGCAATTTCTTCCCTTTGCAAAAAAACTATATTATGCTTGATTATCGCCGATTTTTTGAAAAGCATCACTTTTATATGTTAAGTATAACATGAAATTAAGAATACAACAAATCAATTCGGTTGTACGTCTTTATTTATTGTTAGTTTTTGTTTAGAAAATTTAAATATTGGTATATTATGTAATATAGACGAATAAATATGGAATCATTTGAAGTGCAGATGATTATCGGAAATGTTACTCTTCTTATGATACACAACTGCATCGTCTGTTCTACAACTTATTTGCGTTATTTTTTTTTTACTATACTTATCATTTTCTCGTGTCTCAATTGCTTTTTCTATAATTTTTTCACATTTGTATTTTTCCTTTGATATTTATCTTATCCTATTGTAATACAAAAAGCGAATAGAAATTCTGCTGTGTACGTTAAAGCTTCGTTGTTGAACAAAATAATTGACTAATAAACGAAGCCTCTTGTGCATAATTCTAATGGACTTTTTGATTTGATAAAGAGAGAAAATGATTTTTTGCAACCTCGCGTGGTCTTCGGGCTTACGTTTGTTTCCTGTTTGTTATCGTCTCTTTTTCCATTATTCATGAGAACGATCTTAAGTTAAGTTACATTAAAAATATTATTATATTAGTTAATATTATAAAGTTATTAAGATTATTACTATTGGTTTAGCGTATATATTTTTCTTGCAGTTTGCGACGAGCAATAATTGTAATATTACGATGATAGTCCTCGTATTGACAATAATGTTTATAAATGATAATGGTAATGATTATAAAGTTATCAATTAATTTATTATTTATCCGTTAATTTACTAATGATAATTGAAAGTGAATAAAAAATGAGTAAATAGCAATTTAATAGTCAACATTTTGGTTTCTCATCCTGCCTCCTTGCTCCTTTCTGTTAAACCTATTATTATCATTACTTCCAGTCATTATTGTATAAAAATTGTTTAAAAAATTGCCAAAGAGAAAGCACATTTATCCAGTCAGATCCAAATGAAAAGTTACAAAATGTTTGCATTAAATTATGGAAATATCCACAATTTACCCTGCTGCGTACTGTATATAAAGGGATGAAATTGCGTATCGTATCAAATAAAGAAAAAAAATCGTAACGTTCAAATGCTTCGTGCATATGATTGCTCTAAGCAAATAAGAGCAAAAGGCGGAAATTTGTAACGCATGTTCGACCGAATTCTCGTCTACTGCGTTTTCAGACTATATAAATCAATATATCAGAATTATTTTATTCATGTTCAATAAAATAAATCGAAACAAAGGAAAAAGTAATGCCTGCAAAAAAGACATGTTTTTTAATCCACGAAACTTCTGGAATGGCATTTAGCTCTCAACGAAGTCATCCAGCCGTTTTTTTTACATTGATTAACGCTTATAATACACAGAGCTGATTTAAGAGCGTTTGATTGCTTTACTATTATGCTTAAAACAAGCATTAAATTTATTGGAGTCTATTTTGTAACGATTTCACCGTACCGTTGACGTCCAAGACTTTGCATAGTCGAGAGACGTCTTTGTTAATTCATGCATAATTAACGACGCAACGAGGTCTTCTCTAATATACTTTATAATTTAAAGAAAGCAATCAGCAATAAGAAAATATTGTGCTCCGCATCGATGATTATTATTCTGAATTGTGTATGTACATTTATTCCTTCCGTTGGCGCATCTGGATTAAGAAACGCGATGGAGTAAAAGTTTTACTGCATATAATGTAAACAACTTTTTCGTTAGGTTAAATTTTTATCAAAGGAAGTAAGGAAGAAACAAACAAATATTTCTAGTAATAGACGAATTCTTATATAAATAAGTTTCTTATAATAAAAAACAATAAAATCAAAATAAACATTTAATCAGTATTTTGATTATTTATACATGATAAGTACGATGTAAATAAAAAACACTTTCAATAATCGACTGCATCGATTATTTATTTATCTCTTACTAATCTTTTCTTATCTTTTTTCCTTTTTAAACAATTATTTCACTTACTTTTATATTTACTTAATATTTCGGAGAATTGTGGATTAGTAGAATATTTTACAACGCTCTAAAATTTAAAAACTGCGAAACTATCGGGCAAATGGAACACTTTTAATTTTTACTGTCTTGTGATAACGATTTTGCGTCCAGCCATACTATTATTCAAGCACATCTCGAATCCTATATTCATAAAGATTATCAGATGTCTGAACGCCGACAAAAGTAAACAAAGACGTAAACAGACTACTACTGTCGATATTCGACCAAATATTATAAATCGTTCCCACTCGAATTCACATCAAATCCAGACGCAATAAAATCAAGAGGAACATCTCACAATATACTCGCGGTACCAATCGTTCAACCGCACCAGTTCCGTCCAGAGGTCAACAACCTCCAGCTCCGAAAATCCGACTCATTCACTCGTGCCGTATACAAACTCCCTACTTTACCGACACTCCGCCCTTCGATCCGCAGCCACAAAATATATGCGCCACATACAGTATTACAGTACAGCGATGCAACAGTTCGATCATCCGCCGCAGCGCTGCACATCCCACCACCACATCACACACCGGCGCGCGCGCTCAACCGGTTTCCAGGATATATCCAGCTGCGCGCGCGAGAGACCAGTCGCCGTTCGCCCGTTGCTCGCGACGCACGTACCCGTTGCGCTCTTTCAACGCGCGCTCGCGTCGCCTGTTGCCGCGAGTTTTTTCCCCTCTCGCTGATGATGCTCGTTTAATAAGAAAAAAGTATAATCACGAGTATAGCTTTATACTCTCGCGAGTGTATTTTTGTGTGAATCCGAAGTTTGTTTTCTCGGATGGATAGATACCGGTGATAGCTGGTCAGCTGAGATTTTTTTTGCCGAGCGTTTCTTTGTTTTGGTTCTTGTTGCGAGAGAGCCGCGCTGGTACCGCGCGCGTCGTTGTTCATTCATCCAAAGTGTCAATGAAAAAAACGTCGCCGTGAGAGAGAGAGGTTGTTATGGTCCTCCGCGTGCGGAAGACGTAAACAAAGGAAACCACAGCTTGTAAACAGAGAGGAGCAGCTCGTACAACCGACAAAAATCTAACCTATAAATCTCGGAACAACATCTCGTGCTGCTGCTGTTGTTGTTGTTGTTGTTCTTCCAAGAAAGTGAGGAAATAAAAAGCACTGTCAGTTCATTCTGTATACCTCGAGAACGGAAGGAGGAGAGCAAGACAGGAAGGACAAGGACGAGAAGGCGAAAGGGAGAAAGAGAGAGAAGAGTTTTATCCGGGCGTTCCGCTCGGATCCGCGAGAGAGGCTTTCAAGGTAAAGTCCTGTGTAAGAGTGTGTGTGTGTCTGTGCGAGTATATATAGCGAACTTCTGTTTGTTTTGTAAAAGTGACCGCCGCAGGCCGGCCTTGGACGTTGCTGCTGCTGCTGCCGATTTTTCTCTGCTTCTTTCTTCTACTATGGTTGAGGCTGACTTTTTTGGGATTGCGCGAGAGACCAAGGGAGAGGGTTGCGATGCGGCCGTTGCGCTTCGCGCTCGTTGTTTTTGTCATTGTTGTGTTGCGGGGAGAGAGAGAGAGAGAGCGAGCAGTAGGTACGTGGGTTGTATATAACGTTGCGCTCAGATAATGGTATATACCGGGGTGCCGCTGATATAGCCGGAGTACATATTACAAACGGAGATGGGTCTCGTTCGGAGAAGTCTGCTGCTTGTACATCTTTGTATTATTTTTTCGCCTGTAATCTGATTCGGTCAACGGGTTGAAGAGGTTTTTCTTTCGACTTGGATTTATAAGTTTTCATTCTCAAACTGTCCGAAGACGAAAAATTGTTCTATATTAGGGTCGTCAACGACTCTCAGCTTTTCTCGTATACCCTATATAGAAAACGAGAAATTATTTCGTCTACGACTTCAAATAACGACAAACATCTCGAAATCCATCACACAAATCCCCGCAAAAATAGTTGCCATGCAGTATATACCTTTTATTTTCCCAGCACCTCTAACAACATAAATATAAACACACGCGAGCGGGACTGCACATCACGTCCATTCATTTACGCGAGCGCTGAAGATTACAAAATTCAACTATATATACAAAATGCAGTTTGAAGTAAACCAGTTTTTCTCTCTATATACAGGTTCTCCCTCCCGTCGACCTGTCCTCTCCTCGTTTTGTTTCGGGCTTTTAAATTTTTTGTTTGCACTGTGCATTCCAGTCTCTCCGAGCGCGAGTTGCGTTTTCAATTGGCGCATATATAGCCGCTCCATAAGCGCGTTTTCTAGTCGCTCGCGCGCACTTTTACTATATATTCACACGTACACACACTCACACGCCCCCGCCAGAGTTAAAAATTCGTCGCGCACGCAAACTTGATTTTCAACCGTGTTGGCATTCCTTCGCTCTTCGGCCTAAAAATGCATAGCTGCAAGGCTTTGCGATTGAATATTTTGAATCAAGGTCTCGCTATATTTTTTTTCTTCTTTTCTAGTCGATCGAGCTTACGTTATTCTTGCGTCTGCGGTTTAAAAGACATTCAAAATTTAATTTTCTCAAAACACAAAGGCTGATTCCGAGAGCTTAAAATGTACGGGTGTGTATGAATGAATCACGGAGAGCCATGAATAACGCATCGCGCGCAAAAATCGGAAGCACACATCCATTAACTTTCCGTGCAGTCGGTGACGAAGCCCAAAACGCACTCGTCGCTCGCTGCAGTTTACACTTAGGAGGCTTTTTTCGGAAGCGAAGGAGCAGGCGAGACGGAACGACTAAGGTCGATGAGTCGAAATTCCGGCTGAATGAAAGAGACACGTATAAGCTGTTGGAATGCGTGAAACGCTGGAGAAAAATAGAGGGTAATCGGAGAGGGATTAAAGGGCCGGAAAAAGAATTTAGATCTTGGGAAAGAGAGAGTGAGTAAGAGGATGAAATTTGGGTGATTATGGGACAGGCGAGGGGAAGTCGTTCGGATATATTTTTAGGTGATATCCGAATTGGGTAATTTTAAAGTTTTACTTAGTAGGTCACAATTATTTTTATATTTTTCTTTCGTATTTCGATTCTTTACATTTTATTAAATACAATCTCTAATATATAATTAACAATTGCCTATATACTTCATCTCTTGAAAAAAACCCTCAACAAAACAATATCCACAAGTCACATTCACACACGTCTCAGCCGCCGCGAGTAATGAAAGGGCCCCACTCGACGACTCCAAAGGAAAAAGGCTGTATATATAGGTACAAGAGTCGAAGAAAAACAAGAAAGACTCGGATTTAATGCTCGCGCGCGAGCGAGCGATCCGATCGAGCACGCAATGATCTTGAACAAGAGCGAAGGCCCCGCGAACATTTCGAAAGAGGCATGAACGCGCGCGCGCGCCGGCGAAAGGGAAAAAGGAGAGAGGAGAGGAAAGAAACCGAAGGAGAGAAAGCAGTGACTCGGGGTAATTTACCTGTGCTTATAATACGTGCGACGCTCATCTCGCTATCTGGGAAATGGGATTGAAAAAGAGATGCACAGAGGGATTTGTGTACTGTTGTGTGGACGGGATTTAATTGTTATTTTTCTTTTGCTGTATAAGTAGCTACGGTTATGAAGGGGAAGTTCTGAGTGCAGCGGTTTCGCAGCTGAATTTGTTCATACTTCGTATATATATGTACAATATATTATATAAGTATAGACAATGAGAGAGCGATTTAGCGTAAGGACGCAACAATGGTCTATTGAATTGTCAATTTTTTTTTTTTATCATAAAATGTATAATATACATTTCGCAAGTCTAGTGAATTTTCTTCTCATCGCTCACCGTATATGTACACGATTATTTAGGCAATTTGGAAATCCGTTTTCAACAGCCTCTAATAATCCCTTTGAATAACACGTCGTTTCTCATCTCACCTCGATCTCCCTCTTTTTCTTCGGAGCCCAATCTATTAGAAATCGAAAGCTATAATACGAAACTGCACACGGAATAGCCTTTTAAAACCTCATCCTCGTGAAAAATAACCCGTCTCGTAGGATTAAGCCTCCGACTCGTATATATACACACGATACACTAGCCGAGGAAAAAAGAGAAAGACGCCCGTGTGTGTCACTTTACTCTTGCGCACGTGGATAAACGCTTGGTCTTCTATTTTTTTTCTCGCTCTTCCTACGCTCACCTTCGACGCTCATTTTTTTTCCGCCGTCATCCGCGTATCGAATTCTCTCAACGGCCACCTTTCGAAGCAGTTTTCAAGTTTTTCTGATCTCTCGCATCACGCGGTTGGAAAACGAGACGGTGCGTTTTGTTGTTGGTATATATACACTTCTTTGTGTACTCGAGCTGTATATATGGTGTGTGGGTTTTGTTGATGGTTTTACGATTTGGAGCCTTGGCCTTATTTTTTGGTTTATGATGGGGTTATTGAATAGGTATACAACTATACAGCTATTCGAAGGTTGTGAGGTTGGCTGAAGGTCGATCGTTAGGTACTTTTAATATTCGTTAGGAGATGAAAAAAAGGATCGACTCTAGTCTAACGTTTTGATCGATCGCCATTGGAGATTAATATACTACGTACGCGAAATGTGAGAATAATTAATGCGACTCACTATATTCATTCTCTAATGACTTCCTTAATGTCGGATTTATGCAATCACACAAATCCATATTCGTACCAAAGAAACAAAAACGGTACTACTTTGAAATTCTAATTAAATTTTCGTCGCGTGAAACGCGCCGCGGGACTGAGATTTTTATCCTCCATCGACTACGAAAATATAGAGCTTCTCTCATAATAAGTGTGTCAACTAACTGCATATCAGGGAAGTGCCGCGTTATCTGCGTCCTGAAGCATGAAATTCGTCAACGATATTTCTTTTTTTTAGAGCTGTAATGACTTTCAATTTGTGAGAGCCGCAGAGAGTAGATTATGTATTTTAACTCCAGCAACTCAATTGATTCAATTGTTTCCAAAGCATTGTTCTAAATTTCGTAATCAAAATGCAGTTGAGAGTTATAACGTTCCTGGAATTCGCTACGAATTCTATTTCCGTCGCTGAAGCAAATTCAAACAATAAACAGCTGACCTAATACCTCCCCGAATGAAATCGAAATTTCAGGCATTTCTTGAAACAACACCAATCACACGGCCCATTGTGGAGTCGCTCCATCGATCGATTTCTTTTCATCAAAAAAGCCGCGCGAAAACCTGCGATTTTCCCGCACATGAATTCTTTCAGCGCGCGAATACAATTGGTGTCTCTCTCGTCGATGATTCGTTAAAATTCACTGCGTCACGATACAACTAAACCAACGGCTCGTCTGATTCGACAATTTCGAGTCACATTCAAAGAGTCTATATTTTATCAAATATAAAACGACGGGATGCATTGTTCGAACTTTCCTGCTAATCTTAGTTTCTGAGCTATATCTATATAACGGTGAACCACCTATGCCGAAACTGCCTTGTTGGGTCTACTGCTTGGGCCGCTCATGCTATATAACTACTGTTATTAAGGCCAGGCTTCTTTTTAAAATTTGTTTTAATTAAGCGTTTCAAACAATTACAGGTTTTACCCTGAGGTTATTCTCTCGGTGAAAACAAAAAAAAAGTACATTGACATAATCTTTTTATCATATAATAAGTATGCTTCTTTATTGTGTCTACTGCGACGTTTGAATTGTATTACAAAAAGAATGAATAAACAGACATCAAAAAAATTTTGGCCATCCAAGTGTTTAATGAGTATTACAGGTTAACTGCACGTAATACGCTTTATCCAGAAAAAATTAATCAAATCATAGGGTCAATCAAGCAGTAAATCGCGTTATAAATGCTCCAGCCGGTAAAGTGTTCATCGACGGGATGAAAATTAAAAAAAGAAAGACGTGCTCACGGGATGGAGATAATGGCATTACGGAAGAAAATTTATCAACAGCTTCTCTCTCTTATCTTCACACAAAGTATAATCAATGATAATTAGAAAAAATGATCTTTTTTTTTCTTTCCACGACGAAGAAACGCCATCAAGGCTACAATCAGACTAATGACTTTTTAAACAAGTAACTACGTAGCGTTAAATTTTCAATCCATTAACAGCATCATATCATAGATATCCATCAGCGTCAAGTTCATGCTCTCGTCACCTCTCGCGCAATAATACACACTATTTCGCACTAAACGCGCATTGTCTCTCGGATCCAAGATCTCCTTTTTCCTCGCACTTGCGCAACGTTCTTCTCTCTCTCTATAGTAGAGAGAAAAAAAAGAAGCCGTAAAAAAGGATACCACTTTCATAAACGCGGCGTTGCCCAATGATCTCGGGGCTAGGATTTCGACGAAAATGCCGGCCACACTACTCTCGTGTATTACTTATATACACTTTCAAAAATTATCCATACCTTCGAGCTGCCGCTTTTTACCATCGAGAGCGCTATAATCATATCATTCGTATACCTACAGCCTCGTCGTTTTTATAGTCACACTTTTTCGACTCCATTATCTTGCCGTGGCCTGTGTTATTTCGTCCTTAGGGAAAAAAGCCAGACACTTTGCGCCTAATAAGCGACTCGCTGCGACTTCATTTCAACAAGTTTTTTTTTTACTCAAAAACTGCAGCACACGCGAGAGTATAGCCACATGATCTCCGTGAAAATCAAGTCCCAAAACTCCCCTTCACACCATATAGCTATAATAGGAAGAGACCCCTCGAGCGTCGTCCGAAAAATTCGCGCGCATCAAAGCGTGCGACGCCGTATATACAAAAGCCGGCCCCGGATGCGCCCTGCGGCGACGTGTTTCTCTCTTTTGCTGCTCTCGCACAATGAATTGCGCAATAATCGGCGCGCCCGACGACGCAACGTTTTTATTCTCCACGTGGCTCTCTGTATATTTCATTGTGTGCCTTTGTATATACCTATATAGCTCGCCGTCGAGATGTGCTGTGCGGGCGGTTTCTTCTCTCGAGGTTTCTTTTTGGTTCTTTTTTTTTGCGGCGTTGTTATAGGATATTTATGTAAATGAAATTTCAAAATTCAGTATTGCGCATTAAGTGATTTTTGAAATTCATTAATTTTAAACATTCTTAATAAACCAAGCTCGTTTAACTGCGCAATTATACTTCTGAAGTACGAGTTTGAAGTACCTTGTTACTTTCAAATTAATCGCAGCGAACGAAAACTCTCGCCACGTCCCATCCAAACCAGGTCAACTTCTAATTCCTCGGTGCTTTTTATACGTACACACACTCGTTCTCCAAACTACACAATTTGCATGTCGTTTGGCAGTTCTCTCAGTGCTGCTGCTGCTGCTGCTGCTGTACAGAGAGTTGCATAATCGAGGGCTCAGTCTCTTTGTCACACACACACACACAGTTCTCGTTCAGTGTTTTCTTTTTCGCGCGCGCGGGATAGGAGCGGCGTCGTCGTCGTTTTTGTTTGTTTTTTTCTCGGGCGCTGCTGCGATTGGACGAATTTGGATTGACGCGCTGTATACAGAGAGCGGATTGAAAAAGAGCTCGTTTCGAGAGAGAATCACGATGCTATCGGCGGTTCCTTTGACTTTTGTTCGGTTCGTTGAAATCCAATGGGTGATGTGCTGTATATCTAAATTAAAGGCTGTTTTTTACACTTTGATAACTCGAATAAGCTTAAAAGCTTTTGCGCTATATACACACTCGCACATCCTCTGCTCATAAATAAATCGAGCGACTTTACGGTCACCTCTATCCCGCGCACCTGACCCGCCGCGCGCGCTGACTTCATCTCCTCTCCTTAATTTCGCCCGGGAAAATTCGAATTCAACGCGCTCTCGCGATTTATGCGCAATCTTCAGAGAGAGCCTCCTTTTTCACTTATTCAACGGCTTTCCCATGCGGGCTCGAATCTAGATGTGTGTGTATATATATATATATATATATACACACTCTGTGCTAATGGCGGGAAAAACGACGAAGCCGAAGAGGCTATCGCGCGCACGACCCGCTTCCTCTCGACGTGTGTGTGTGTTGTGTATAGCTTCGGTGCTTTTTTTCGAGATCGCAACGAGTGGATACGGCTAGAGGTTTTTATATATTTTTATAGGTGACGACGGGGTCAGAGTTGAACTTTTTTGAAACTCACCTACAGAAGTGTATATAGTATATATCTTTTGATTTATATATACTCTTGTAATCGTTACACAGGCATTTCGAAAGTCGAAATCCAATCCTCCGGCTGTCATTCTAATTTTGAAGTAACAGAGAGAGAGACTAAAACTGGTTTCACAACAATCGTTATCTCACACAGTTTCTCTCTCATCTCTCTCTCTCTCTCTCCATTGCTATACAAGCAGTATACAGTACACAACACCGAGACTAACTTTTCCCAGTACAACAATGACAAAGCTGATCCTCGCTTTAGTATCCATCATATCCGAACATAACACACTACCGCCCAGTCAAACATCAAAGCACAATAATAATAAAACAGCGCCAATTATCGATCACCAAAACAACAACAAAAAAAAAAATCCCAAAGGTGACGAAGGCGAGCCGCGACAATAATACAGAGGCGCGGCGGCGACGGTTTAGCGTCGGGCCACATACATTCGTGCAATTGCGGCGTGGGCGTAAAATCGGCGACGAACGTTTATACATAGATATACTACCTATATGTATATACATACACAGACGCACGTTCACACCTGGAGGCGCGGGAGTTACGTCGTGAGAAGCGAATGCAGATATTTTTCGGTATAATGCTTTTGCCTTGTTGAGCGAGAGAAAAGGTTTTTTCCTTTTCTCGTCGGCTGAGTGGTTTTGCGGATATCGCTTACGCGCGCGAAGTCGTACTTCAGACGTAAAATACAAGTTTATACTTCGGAAGACGTACCGTTTCATCTTTAAACAGACACGTAACCGTTATTTATATAATACGTTACAGCCGCATCTGTATCTCTCTCGCATCCGAAGTCAAAAAAGTGCATAAAAAAAAAGTGCACACACATAGGTTCTATATACACATTTTCATAATAATGTCTCCATAACGGCGAGAGATAAAACGCTGGCGTTCGGTATACACACTTCGTCCGAGAATTATAGAACCTTTTAGCTATACAAGCCAGCGGCTCTGAATTCTACGCTAGGCTATAAAAGGCTGCCGGCTGCTTGTGTATATGTATATAGTAGAATTCGCGCAAAAAAAGCCTAGAGATTTTAATTTATCGTTCGCATGCTCGCCTATACCGGCGGCGTATAACTCACAACTCTTATTCCGGGGCAAAGTGGTGCAGGCGGCACGGAAAATTGCCTGTTTAAATAACCGTTCGCGCGTATTTACGAGCATCTCTCTCGCGCCCAAATACATATGTACAACTTTTTCGCGCAGACTGTGTGTGTTTCGAAATGAACAATCGCGTTAAAATTCTTGATCCCGACTCTTAATTCATCAAGCGGAGCAGTTCTATAACTCTCAGTGTGTTTGTATGAATATACCTGTATAGTGTCTTGGCGGCCACCTTTTACCTCACGGGCACACAGAGCACTCGAATGTATCCGTTCTCGTATATATACGTGTGCATCGTGCAAAAATCCGCCGTAAAATGTCAGGGACGGGTGTAGGAGAAGAGAGAGAGGGAGGGAGAAAGAGAGATCGGTCCCCTTTCTACCTGCTTTATTTCGAGACGATGAACCTTATAGCGAAGCCGTTCATCCGCCGCCTTTTTTTCTCTCTTCTCCTCCTCCTCCTCTTCTTCTTCTTCTTCTGGGCATAGCTCATCTTAAAGGATGAAGAAACGTTATATGATTTTATATGCCTGCTGTTTTTTTTTTGCAAGGATGAGTCTTCTTTTTTAGCGCAGGGCTACTTCCACGTGTTTCTGACGATGCGGGGACTGCGGAAATTTAATATATGCTCGGAGATGAGGAACCAGTTTCTCCGCGTATATAACGTGCGCCTAATACGGTGCCGAATCGTCTCTTACAGAGATGATCCTTACGGCTCTCGTTATTGCTGTAAATTTCGCGCGAGCAAAAAACCTGAGCTAATCAACTGTAAGGCGATAATTTCGACTCCGAATTGATCCATAATCTTCGCAGTATTAAAAAAAAACGAAAAGTTAAACACGCCGATACAAAGTATGCCCTCGCACAATATAATAAAGAGCAAAGTTACAGTGGGTACCTATAGGTACATAAGAAAGGATCGAGAGGTAGCGAAGCGGTGGCATTTAACGTCGGCGGTGGCTGTATATATAGAGACGGAAAAGGCGCCTCGAATTCGATTCGACGCGATCCTGTTACGGAATGCCTTTTCCTCCTCTCGCGCCGAGTATAGTTCCTGTTCCTTCGGTGCGCCGTTGCAATTATGTGTGCTCGGTGTGAAGCAGATAGGTGATGGGTGAGTTTACGGAGGTTATACAGTCTCTGCGTATAAGGATAAGGAGGTTCGCAGGTTTTATTTTTATTTGTTTGGAAGATTGTTTCTTAATCGTTCGACAATCTGTTATGAGATACATAGTATATTATGCGAGGTAAATATACACGAAACGGATAGTTTAATTGAAATTGCGTTGAAATCTGAAAATAGTTTGCTTGAAATTCTTGCTTTAATTAAAACAACAGCCCTTCTCGAAAATTTCATTCTACTGCGCGCTTCGAATTACAAACATTGATGTAATAAGCTGCAAATTTCCAGCGTGATTAAGACGCTTACATTTATAATTCAAAAATATTATAAAATCCGAATAATCCGCGCGAACAGGCAAAACAAACGCCCCCGCATAATCGAACGTTCACCAGTAGGTATACCCAAAGCTTCGATGCATATATATAGGCGCCTCGGCCCCGTGAATCAGTGGGTCATCGAAGCGCGCGCGCGCGCGAGACAATGGAGAGGATAAAACCGTTTTACAATCGAGTTCGCGGGAGCGCGGCAAAAGCAGCAGCAGCAGCTCTTGAAGCCTTCGGAAATTCGCGCGCAGCGATCGATGTATTTATTGCGCTTTTGCACTACTGCTGCTGCTGCTGTTGCCGTAACGTAGCTCTATAGTGTATAGTTATAGGAGAGGATTCGGAATCGAGGTCGGAGAGGTAAATGGGATTTTTCGAGTGGAGCAGCCGGCTAATCGTGAGGAGGCTTGTGCGCATTTGGCGTTTCTGGTATTGCCGTAATTTTTTTCTTTTCGGGGAGGAACGTTGATTTGATTCGAACTACTGGGCTGTTTGATGCTCGTTTTATTATTATCCAGACGCTAGGAAATGCAACGTCAGCTCTTGATTGAAATCAGTCAACGTTTTTTTGAAGAATGGGATCTGCAGAACATGTTTGCTTGAATTGGTGTTTTATTTAACATAAAGTTTAAGCATTCTATTCGTAAACAAGATCGTTTCGATTCCATTCACCAAGTTAATCATTGAATTATCGAGTTCCCTCCAACGAGAACCACAGCACAAAATCATTCCTGATTCCTCGGACTTGAGCATCGCCAAGTCCAGCATCTCTCCTTCGTCGTCGTCGTTCCGCGCGATCGCGTCTCGCTTCTATATACCTATACCTATATATCTATACATAAAGCTTCACAGCAGAGGCTCTCGTGCAGCTCACTGCAGGGATAGGAGGTCTTTAACCCTGGCTTGTCGGACTTTGTGTGTGTATGTGTGCACTGCCACGCGGCGCGCGAGCGACGTGTGCACGCTAATGAAAGCCGCCGGCCACGAAATTTCCGTCTTTGAATGAGCCGCCAAGCGTTTGTAGAGAGAGCTGGATTCTGGGTTTAGGGGATAGAGCTGATGCTCTGCTGTTGTCGTTGTTGTTGTATATATGGATGTGGGCTAGTGGTGGCGTGAATGGGGATTGCGGTTTTGAGGTAGTGACTGTAAAGGTATTGGATTGTTTAGCTTAAGTCTTCCTCTTCGCGGAAATGGGCTGATCTTTTCGATGGGATGAGTTTCGTGTGTATACGTGTATTTGAATGTTACTCTGTTCTGATGTATACGTGTCACCTGCTTGAATTATGAAAAAGAATAAATTTGAAAACATTGGCTACTATATGCAGATAAATAGAAACCATTCTTCAAGATTAGAATAGACATGCCGAAAATCTGACTCACAAAACTTTTAGAAAGTCCCCCCACAGCATATATAGTAACGATCATCCTGAATACATCGATTGATCCAATTCGCGCTCGCGCAAAGATCTGCGCGCGAGCGCAAACAGAGCAATAAAAATTCCTCTCCTACATCCATCCTTCTAAACAGGTCTCTCAGCTCACTCCATTACGCAACGAAGCCAATAAATAACCCGAAACGCAGCCGTGACGTAGATGCATTTTTAATCGCCTCAATGATAATTGCAAATCACCGTCTCGTAAATCGCACTTGCTCCCAATCCATCTCCTGAAACGAACAAAAAAAAACATCCACAAACACACATACGACGAGAAAAAAAACAATAAATATATACGCGTACTCAAAATCAATAGACGCGCGATTTACGACAGCGTCGAACAAATCCCTCCGCGCCGTTTGCATAATTCGACTGTGCAAAAAACGACCCGCAAAAATTACGCAGAGAAGAGCTGCTGCAATTTCGCGCGGTCTGTGTGTGTGTAAATCTCGAGCGGCGCGTAATGAAGCGCAATTACGAGCGAGTCTATATATATGTGCATGTGTATGTGGCCGGTAGGTTTTGCTCTCGATTTATGTAAATCGGCCGCAACTCTCTCGCGGTCTCTGGTGATAAAACTGCGAGTGGCCATATAGCTTAGTATACGCTTTTCGCAGGAGAATAGGAATTTTGATGGACGCTCGAGGATCATGGCCACTGCGGCCGCTACTTACTCGCGCTTTTCTACTGCGAGATATATAGGGGGAGCGTAATTAAATTTTAGAGTTTTCTGGGTCGTTGAGCTAAGAGTTGTTGTTATTAGGAGTTTTATGGGACGACTCGCGGTGTTGGTATAGTGTTTTTTTTCCAATTCTTCATTGCCTATAGTAGATTATTAAACCACTCATTACCGATCTGCAGTTTTCGTTCTACATTAAGAAGTGACAAACTCTATATCAAATTTTTCATCGATAATTATTAAACTCATCAATATAGAACTAGCTAATTAATAACGTAAAAAGCAATATTCTCTTCAGCTGGTCGACACAAAAAAAGGCTATCCGGAACAAGAAGAGCGTAACTTTCAAAGTTGCAGTATATATACGACGCCTCGCTTAGAGAGGCTCTCTCGCTTGTGCACGACACCGGGCGATTTTCCATTAAAAGCCCGCCTATACCTCCTCTTTTTTTCCTCCCAGCAACACCGACGTCGAGAGAACACCTTCTTAACTCTCGCGCGTCCTTTTTTTTCCCTCCACTTTTACACATATACCTATATATAAAGGCGGCTGCAGGACACTGAGTGAAAGTCGCGAAACGAGCGACAAGGGATAGAGGAAGTCACGATACTGCAGCTTTCTCGGGCAAAGCACCAGAGAGCAGAGATATAGACTACTACTACTTGGAAAATAAAGGATATATACGACAAAGACGATTCGCGCGCGAGGGGTCAGGAGGAGAGCTGAGTTCTTAGAGAAAGCGAGTTTTCAGCAGAAGATGCAAGCTTGAGATATTAGGTATATCGCGTCGGGATGGGACAACGACGACAAAAGAAGAGAGAAGATGTCGTGTTTAGGCTTGACGCGTTGTTTAGGAGAGAAATTTGTGCGGGAAGAGGCCGAGAAACATAAGTTAAACAGGTGAGGTTATTTCATGTCGTGGGTTAATTAAAGTCTTTGTTCGCGAGAGATCGGGCTTTATAGGCTGGGGATTGGTTGTTTATTTTACAGGTCAATCGTTATATAGAATACACTTCTGAGGGTGATTATTATTATAAACTCATCATGCGCGAGAAATATAATAATAATGCGCGCGGAGAGATGGAAAATTACGCCCGAGGTGTTTGCATTCTGCTGAATCACACACATACACACAATACATATATATACACATTTTTCGCTTTACGCAAGTGTCTTGATTAGTTTCTACTCTATACGATTTTCAAATCACACGAAATAAGTGCCGCAAACATCAACTCCTCTCGCTACTCTCAAACGAAGAATCACGCTCCGTCATTAGCTCTCCCCCGAATATATTAGAAAGTTCTCTCCTCCACGCGAGCGCACAATTAAAAAAGCAACAACAGCAGCAGCAACACACAAAAACTTGCCGATTCAATTTTCATCACGTACGCCGCATTTTCTCTACAGATTGGCGCGCGCGTAACCGCACTACGTTATATTCCCGGGAAAATTACCGCAGCCGCCCTTCCATTAAGATGACCTACTTCGAGACAGAGACAGTATAGTTATACCTTGAAGCAAACACCTTTTTTTTCAATTACGTTTTGGAAATTGAAAGCGCGCAACGGTCTTCTTCACACACACCCCTTCCGCCGAAAAAAAAAAATCGAGGTCGCGCGCGCGCGGTATTTTTGCACCTGTGCGACAGGTGGTTTCGCTGATGATGGAGCGAAGGAGAGACGATATTCTGCGCGGCGTCGTCAATTTCCCGGTGATTTTCCAAACTGCTGACGCGGCTTCTATTGAATGATTGTTTGGTGGAAATAATTTCTCTTTACGACTATACCATAATTGGCTGATTGCGGCGGTGTATAGATCGAGAGACTTATTGTCATTGAATTTACGATGTCCTTATTCGGGAGATGTGCATTATATTACTATGAATTTTTTTATACGGCGAACTAAATCATGCGTGAGTTATTTACTATTGACAGATACGAATACGTTATATAAAATGGCGCGAATGGTCACGTGCGCTTTTGTCATTAGTAAAAGGATCTCCGAATTTCCAAAACAAACAAACAGCAACGAAAAAAAAGTCGACGAAAGAAAGAAAGCGCCGCAACAACCAGTAGTGTAAAGACACACTCGTGGAGAGCAGAGCGTGTGCTGAACGGAGGAAAGGTGGATGGTAATGAGTCGTAGTTGCCAGTGTCGGTGCGAGGCGGCAAGCAGAGCATGGCCTACGCGGCCCAGTGCCCATCTCGCTTATATATTATATCCAGTGTATATATATACGCGCCGCTTTTGCGTATTAAAAACACGGCCGCGATAGCTTTGTGTTCCGTTGTAAGGAACGTCGATGTGGATTTATGTGGATGGTCTAAATCCGCAGAGTGATTTGAAAAAGTTCGTATTATTAAGAGAAAAGCTTTTAGTGAATCCTGTCCTATTATACTGACACATATGTTGATATGCTTTTTTTTTAACTAATTATGATTACGTTTGAAATAAAATATCTTTTTGGAATCAAATTTTTGTGAATATAAGAAACAGTATATGGCCGAAAAACACGTCATTCAGCCCATCATTAATCAGGAATCTCAGAGAGAAAGAACTGGTTTACACAACGACGTAAACGTTTGCATATATAACATATACCACACAGCTCTCCTCCCGCTCTTTCTCTTCCTGTCTTCTCTCGCCGGCAATTAGCTCCCCACCTCGTCTCGTTATGCTGATGCACCGGAGCACACGCAAAACACAATAGCTCTCTCTCTCTCTCTTTCTCTTCACGAGAGACCACCGGAATTTCGAAAAAGCCTCACGATGGCGAAAGTGCGATGACACGTTACTTCATCTCTCGGCTAATTAATTTGCAGCGGCGGCGGCGGCCGCTTACTTACGTCCGGGACTTTAAACCTAACGAGGTTCTCTTCTCTTTGTTGCTCGCCGGCATTATAGTACAGTAGGTATCGCGGGAGCGTCGCGGCTCTTTTTGTCTGTATAGAGTTGCGTCGACGTATACGCACACGTGGTTACGACGAGGTATTCCGCGTGTACACTGCTAAACGCAGGCTCTTGTTTTTGTTGATGGGAGACTTAGCGGTATGGCTTTTAATTTCGCTGATTGTTCGCGGATTGCTGCTCTTTTTTGCTCCTTCTCGCGTGCGCGCCGGGAATTGTTTCTCATCGTGTTGTGTTTGATTAGACCTAACTGCGATGCTTAAGTCTTACGTACTGTTGTTATCAAATGCTTCAGTATATAGGAAATGTAATAAAACATTAAGCATTAAAATATAAGTCGTCGAATGTTAAAAATGTGTTGAAATCTCCAAACGTTTAAAAACCCTCGAGTATACTACTTATCCTGAAAAGAATCTCGAGTCAAAAGCTCGCAGCTTCGTATTATATTATACTCATCTGCGTCTCAATCTTCAACTCGCCAAGCGCAATTAACCTCGCTATCTCCAAGCCTCCAGACACCACATACTTGCGCATATATATAGCACAGTCAAAAAGCGTGTAAAAATAAAAAAAATTGAAGGCGCGTAAACAGGAAGCGCATGCAAAGAACGCAGTACTATATACTACACAAGGATGCGGTACGACCTTCTCATCCGCGCGCGCCTTTCTTACCCTTTCCTCTCGAAACTTTAGAGGCTGCTTCTCCAGCGAGGCGAGCAATCCGACACTCCTGCCCACATCCGACGAGGCGTCGAAAAGGGTTTCCCCCCCGCGCTCGCGATTATGTATGTGAGAGAACACCGCGAGGGTTTCCCTTGTTGCAGCCCCTTTTCCGTTTCTGACGAGAAGGGCTGGTGTGTGTGTGTGTGTGTGTGATGTTTCCTTCTTATTTCGTTCTGCTACTGCTATGGCGCTTTGTATGTGATGATGATGATGGTTTGGAGAGGCGAGGGTGCGAAGGAAATGGGGCAATTTTTGGAAGCTCTATTTTTGAACTTTCTTTTGTACTCGAAATAGACGCAACACAGGGACTACTTCAAACGAAATTTTAAGGGTTTATTAGAATGGTTACGACTTGCGATACAAGCTGTAGCTTTAGTCATCCTTTGTGTAGATCTTTGAAGAAGTATATTTCGCAACCTTTTTACGTTAGGTTATATTAGCTTGAATAGTTAGCACTAGTTTTCACTCTTTCATAAATACGTACTCGTACGACCGAAAATGAAACTTTCGATCCAAGTAATTTAAGTTAATTGCCTATTTTTCCAGCAAATATTTACTTTAAATTTCAGTATATAACTCTCCTCGTCCTACTTTGGCCCTTTTCCGTGTCCTCTGCATCTCTCTTACTCTTCACTTCAGTCGCTCTCGCAATTCATTCACTCTCGCTGCAAGCCTGAGCACTTGCTTTTAATAACCAAAGTATCCCTGCGGTTTAAAGTAGCACAAGTACTGAACTCGTCTTCCGAGCGCGGACCTGCTCCTCCTCATTCTTCGTCTTGCTAAATGTATCTCATTTGTTCGATTTTCTCGCGGACTAGTGCTTCGCTCGAGAAGATACTTTTTCAACTGCCGGTTTCGAAAGGTAATTAGTATTCGGCTGGGAAAATTAGTAAAAAAAGTGTGACGAATGCTAAAGCAATTATTAAACTTATTTGTGTTAATTGAAACGGCGGTTTGCGCGGAATGCGATTGTTTGATAACAGCGAGTAAAGCGTATAGATAAACTCCGTTGTAACGTCGGCACTGATTACACGTTTGTTCAGCGCAGCGAATGTAAATGTTTATAGACAAACGGACAGATTTTGTGTCATTAATAACAGCGAGTTATCGTCGTTCAAAGCTAGCTATTGGCTTGTTTGTTAGGAGTTGTTTGAATACCTCGTTGATTTGCGACATACAGAAATTAACAACGACTATAAATTTTTATCACTTTCCATCATTTAAAATAAAATGAATGAGTCTATTAGCTTACATCTTGGATTATATACCTTCAGAAACACGTTCTAATTGAATTTTTTCTTTTCTTTGTTACAGGTGAGTTACACAAACGATCTCTCAGCCACCAAATATCCCTTATTGCGTAAGTAAACGAGCGAAATATACAACAACCGCATCACAAGCTCACGAGAATTCCCCATCGCGTATACACATCAGACACCAAAACAAACTATCACTCTCGTCCACCGCAAAAACACTCGACAATAACGTAACACAGATCAAACGATCAAATCACTCCGCGATCATCATCAGCTGCAACACACACACACACACACACACACACACACACACACACACACGCACACACATCGATCGATCCGGTCTTCTGTGGCGCGCCGCGAATCCGATCCTCCGCAGGTATCGATTTACAGAGCGTGCGAATCACCTATACGACTCTCTTTCTCTCCCCATCGTCGTCGTCTTGCGCAATCCAAAACAAACCGCCTCAGCAGACTTGGGCAATCTCTAAGGCTATACGACGACGACAACGAGTAGCTCACCTTCCCGCGGCGGCGGCGGCTCTTTGTGCTCGCACGTGAATAATGCGCGATAAGACTGCGGCTTGTGTGTGTGTTGTGTTGCGCGAGCGAATGGGGAATTATGTAGGCGCTCACTGGGCGCTGCTGCTGCTGTTGCTGCTGCTGCTGCATTGTGCGAATGCGAATGTTATGCGGGATTTGCGTGAGAAATTTCGTTCTAGAGGATGTTGATGATGATGCTGGCTTTTAGAGGGGGATTGATTAGCTCTCGTTGAGCACAAGGTATTCCGGAGGATAAAAGGAAATTGTTTTCGAGGGATTGAACGCGTGATTGTGTAACAGAATTTTGAAAAAAAAGTTTAAAAACTCGTTCTATATATATAAGAGATAACTCGAGAATTTTTACAAGGACTGTACCGTCCAAATACGTGCTCAAACGGCGCAGCGTGTGTAATCGCAATGGCACTCAATTCGGAGTGTCGTCGCAGTGATATTTGGGCACGATTTTTCTTCCTCTCGGTTGAGTCGACGCGTGATGAATTGACTCCGCGTTGGCGTACGACAGCTGCACTGCTCGGTAATTATTGCCGCCGCTCTCTATACTGTTCTTCTTCTCTTTTTCCGTGATTTTATATAGCTCCGAGATGTAGTCGCACTCTGAAAATAATAATTCAGAGCAGTTCTTCCTGCTCCTCTATTTTATCATCGACTGTATTAGGATTAGAAAATGAATTCCTTTGACGTTTCATTCGAGTTTTATATAGAAAGGTATAAAATGAGATGAATATAATTTCCGTCAGCGTGTGCTATAGAAACGAAATTATAATGCTTGCGATTCCCGACGTATTATATTGTATGCAGATGTGAGAAACATGTGTAACGATAATTACGCTAATCTCATTATGTTTTGTATTACAAACTTTGGCTAATTAATTATGTAGCCTCCTTGCGTCATCGTTGCTCTGTGACTAATTTACTTTTAGGCGCTAGATAAATATGAGAGAAACTTTCGATGATGTACTCCTCGTTTACATAAGTTTTGACAGTCATTTATATATATATTTTTTCTTTCGCAATAAGGTTTATCCAACAATTTTCACGCGTACATCGATTCAAATCTGAACTGTAGACTCAAAGTCTTAACTATAACCAAATCCCCAGCAGTAGCTATAACGATTTCATTACTACTACAATCCGAAGCATCGATTGAGCTAACTCTCCCAAAGAAAGCTATATAAGCGCTTCCCGGACATCGCCAGAGTCTGTTTGCCCCACGCTTATGTATCACAGTGTATACGTATAGAGGAGCGAGTGCAAAAGCCCTCCGACGCCCACATTCCATCCTGTCTGTGAATCTCGCTCTCCTCTCTTCCTTTCTCTCTATCTTTGCCTGGTTTCTCCTACTCCTTGCCGCGGGACGACGACTCGCTCGTTTATCTGCGTCCGTCTCTCTCTCTCTCCTTCTCTCTTGCGTTCTCTACTCGCTATGCTTTTTCCGTCTATTTAGAGTTACGGAAAAATTCGAGAAGATAGAAAGAGAGCGACTGAGCTTGCTCCGCTTTGCTCGTCGACGCCGAGGATGATTATTTAGAACAAAGAGATTTCGTTTGCTAGCGGTGTGTTGTGTGTGCGTATATCAGTGCGTCGTAATTCCAGTGGATTTAGAAGGTGAATTATATGAATTTTAAGAAGACGAGATCGAGTTTCAAAGCTAATTTTTCGAAACAAACTGAGCTTATAGAAAAATGTTATACTATAAAACTGTTGAAAAAATGATAATAAATAAGATCGGAAAGGCTGGAGCAGATTAGCCCGAGCGTGGAATTCCTCGCCCCGAACAAGCAGAAAAACAGCTCGATAAATAATTTAACAGAAACACACACATACCGCCAAGGAGAGAAAGAGAGATAGAGAGAAACCCCGGGAAAAGAATCAAACGCTAAGCGAATGCAATCCTAATCTCCATCCTCCCATCTCTCTCTCTCTCTTCCCCTGTCGTTGTTTTTTCCTCGGCTCTTCCTCTCGCCGCCGTTATTTTTTAGCAAAATTCCCGACGCGGCGGTGCGTTTCTCTGTTTACGGCGCCCCTCTCGCGCGATGTTAGCTCTCTTTTTTGCTGCCCCGTCTAGTCTCGCGTGCCGCCGCGTCTATTACACCGCGGAAAGGAAACTCCGGGCTAATCAGCTGCCGCTCTGCTCGTCGTCGGGGAAAATTAGTGGAAACGAGGTGGACTGCTGCTGCTGCTGCTGCTGCTTCCCTCTCGACGTGAAGCTTCTCTTCTTTTCACTAGTGAATGTGGCCGCGATGAGTCTTCCTGCTTGGCTTTTCTATGCCTTTTTTAGCCGCTCTTTTGAGGGCTTTTCAACATTTTTGAGAGACGGGTACACTTCCGGGACTATTTTTGGTGGTTTTGATTTTTCACGTTGCTTTTCATTCGAAAATATAGTAAAATTTAGTTTCGTTGCACAGTTGTATAGTTGGATATGTTTCATTATGTCTAAGTGCTGTTAATTAACAGGAAAATTGCTACCACACGCTGCGTCCAATGTTGTTGCGGCGGACGATATAACAAAGGGACATCGATCGGCGCTTCGAAGAAAGTGTCATTATCTTATAGATTTCAATAGGTGTGTTTACCATATATCCCTCTAGATTGAATATGAATTTCTCCTCCGAGCTACACACTGCACGCAACATCTCGTAACGCTATGGTTCGAGATAAACATTATAGATATACCGGTAAACTCTACCTTCTGCATATTGTAGTGACCAGAGAGAACATTTTAGCGTGTTAGAGCCAGCGATCGATATTTATTCCCCCTCGCGTGAAAACTTTTCCATCGATGCAGCTCAAGCGTTATATGTTCACCACTATACCAAGCTATGTATACTTGTACGAACAAATTTTTCCTGTACACGCGAGGAAAACTTTGCCTTTCACTCGGGAGCCAAAGTAATACATCTTTCGAGGACCGTGATTTTTTTCAAAACTATATAAGCTCCACTGTGTTACCTCCGAAGCTCACATCATCTCAAGGTTACCAAAATCCGTTAAACCCAAGTATACGAGTCATCCACATAAGCATCAGCTCTCGAAAAATGACCACTCATTCCTTCGAGCACTCGCTTTCATAACAAGCCCTGTAACAGAGTAACAACAACAACAACGGCGATGTTAGAGCACTTATGTGTCTTGGAGGTCGTCGTCCTACGACCTCAAAAACCGTGTGCGCCGGCCGGTTCGCCACGCACGATCGATAACACCTGCATTTCTCCCTGTCAAGCTGCATGCGCGCTCTACTCCTATATATACATGTATACATATATACGTTCGACGCTGTTCTGTTCACTGACCCCCCCGCAGTCACGTATAGTACGACTATATAGCTGCTGGCTTGCCACACACTGTTGTTAAGTCTATCGATTAAGAAAAAATGCCGAGGAAATACCTGCGTCGTCGTCGTCGTCGTCGAGTATGGCCTTTCCACCCGCTCTCTACTTAGATACATACTCGCGGACGGCCGAGCATTGAACTTACTTCCTTTTCAGAGGCGATTATCCTCCTCGACGGGATATGCGGTTAAAAATAGACGTACGTGTGCTGGCTTTGATGTTTTTTCTTTTTCTCTATAGCTCAATGTATGATGATGATACTGAAATTCATTTCTGAACACATCTGGTCTCTTCCATTCAATTGTTATATTATACAACGAAGAAGCCATTTGTATTCCGAGTGAGCACTTGTCACCTGTGCTAAAACTGAAATTTAGGTCATTGATTTGACTTCAGGTCTTGTCACAGAGATTTCGGTCAGTGCAATCGAAGAAACTTAAAGGATCACGTCTGCACGATTGTCTTTTACCGACTCTCTAATGAGATTTGAGCGTCACGATTAACCCGGAGAAAGAGATGCACCAGACTCACCGGATCGAAAAGAGACCTAGATTCATATTAGAAATGTACTTCGACGAGCTTGTACCACCAACCGAGGTTTGAGACTCATCATCATCATCATCAGTAAAGGTCAAATTATTGCACAGTAGACATATCGAATAACCTAGTGATGTAATTACTAGCTGCAGTAGAGAACGTATGACCCTCTCCACACCAGTATATAATACATGCTTCCTGCTGCACCGAACTGATCGCCTTGAATCGGATCGCGACTGACCTATACCCAGCAGATGCACCACATAGATCAACAATGAAGATGCGGGGCACATTGAAAGGCCGTACTTGGTCACGGACCGTTAGCCACACGCGGGGGCCGTTTCGCACTTTTAAGAACAACTCGACCGTATCGACTTCATCAGATGCAGAGACACGAGAGGTCACCCAAATAACCGAATCAACGAAGAAGAGTTTCTCGGTTTCGCGCATTATCCAATCTCGTGTGCCTCCTCTCTCTCTCTTATATACACGAGGGCTCGGTAACAGCAGCAGCAGCGCCGCCGTAGAGTCGTGACCGTGCGACCGGTGGGAATCCGCCCTGAGATCGACTCTCATACGCTTCCCGATGCTGGATTCCGAGCAGCCAAGCGAGCGCGGCTCGCTCTTTCGCTTTTAGCGCGCCGAGCGTCTTCGGCTCTCTCTCTCTCTCTCTCTCTCTGTATATACCATCTCGAGAAAGAGAGGGAGAGACTTGACTGTAATATACTTCTACGGCGAACCTCGCACTTGTACTCTCTTTTCGCGCTGCTGCTGCTGTTGCTTCGCGGGGAGTTTTTCTGGCTGGTCTTCTTTTTTTTTTGGACTCGGGCTCAGCTGTGTGATGCATTGCGAATGCACGTGTTGCTGTTGCTACTACTGCTGTGGTATATGCAATATATAGTGAGAATATATAGATCTCGGCTTAACATGTGTATACTAGATGTACGAGTTTTTGAAATAGATGGGAGCTACACTCGTTAAAGGCGTGTGAATAATTACTATATAGTACGACCTTTGATCGAATGAAAAACAGCGTGTAAATTTTCACAAATTGACTGTACTGCTGCAACAAAGGAAATCGATGACCTAGGGCATAATTTGCAATCGAGTGATTATCCGATTGCAGCCTGTTGTTGTTTCTGCGCTCGGCTCTCTTTTAGTGGGCGTTGATTGCACACACATGCACACACATGTCGCGGACAGTTACTGTCGTTTCGTTCGTCATTGAGAATGATTTTTTTCTCTCTCTCTATCTCGCTATATGCGCCGGTATATATACTTAATTGCATGTGCTGCTGCTGCTGCTGCTGCGTCAAGGCCTCTTTTGCGCGATTCCCTACTGGAGATTACGTTTGTTTGTTTTCCAACGAGGTAATTCGTGCGCGTTTATCGAGAAAGAGAGGTGATTCGACGTTTTTTTAATTGATGACTTTGATAGGTTGATTTGAGAATTCGTTCTAGTTGCAGCCGATTACACATGTTGAGTGCACATTTTGCGCGTCATTTGGAAGCTATTGGAAAATTTAGAAAATCGCCGATAACAAGGAGAAGGCTGAAAACACGCGAGATTGGATTATAGGCACTAGGTTATACGCTTCATTTGGTACGCTGGGAGCTAAAAGTTGAGCGCGGGGAAGAAGTAGCGAACAAAGAGGAGGACGGAGAGGAAATGAAGGGGCCAGAAATAGGAAAGCAAAACGAAGATGATGACTGTGGTGCACGAAAATCTCCATGAGTAATACAAGCGATGATGATGACAGTTATGAAAATTTGATGGACGATGCTTGTTTAACAAATATAATTTTCACGCATTAATATTAAGGCTAAAGTAATGTCAAAATCGGTAATTATAGAAATAACGTATGGCTCTGGACATGAAGGTATACACACTGCACAGGAGAGGAGGCGACGCTTAATTTAAGCGACCTACATTAGGCGCCGTCTAGACGATTTTCGCTAAAATTACACTTTTACTTACGCAGCTGCTGTTTAAATTCCGAGTATAATATTATCCTCGCCGCAAAGACCAGCTTATCCATATAAATCTGATTTCCGCTATTATATACCGAGAGATTCAAATTTAAACCTTCACACCAACCGGTTTCATCACAAAATTATCCGAACCAATCCCCAATTATTCATATTCCATCAAGAATTCAGACAAAGGTGTTAATCCCCTCCCACAATACTCGGCATCTGCTCCTCCAGCATCAAGCCAATCATGACTCGCAAGCTTCGCCGCAGCAGCCTCTCAAGCTCTCTCGCGTATATGGGGAGAATCGTTCAGAGCTAGAGCTTATAGAGCGCCGAAGCAATTAACGTGTCAATTAGCCGTAGGCGTCCTCGGCTTGATTGATTCGAGATTGAACGAGTAGTCCCGGGTCGGAAGTCGTTTTGCGAGACAAGTCCGTTCATCCGTGCGCGAAATCGAGCGTGTAGAGCATATATAAGCTAGGCCGCTTATAAATAGTCACAGATTGCATCACGAGACCGTTCAGAAAATTTTCTCAAGAGGACCGCGATCGAAGTGAAGACGTGTTGTGTTGGTATTATGCCGGGGTTACATAAATTTCTTCCAGCTGTGCTCGCGCTTCGATGCTTTTGGAAAGGAATGTACGTTGTTAGACTATATAGTGTGTATATATATAGTGGGTTGGTTGCGCAACGCACGGATCGTTTGCGGATGATACGCAGATCGGGTTTAGTGAGCCGATGAGGTATATAATGGTCGCGATCGGTCTCGGCTTTTCGCGAGTCGGCGGTTTTATTACGCGATTCAAGGTGATGCGGAATATGGCTCGATTGGTTTACTTATTTTTCGAGAGAGATGACGCGCCTCATCGTTCCGGATATATTTGCCCGATGGATTATCGAAATTATTTTTTGAATTTTGGATTTCTCCGTTATCCCTGTGGGGATTACTCACCGGTTAGATAAGTCATGTGCGCGCTAGGATGAATTGGTAATCAGCTGTGTGTTATGCATGAGAGAGACTGGTATATGGGAAAGTAATTTTGCATTTCACCTTGTTATCCGGTCTTATTAGGGCCGGCGATAATTTATAGAACGTGTGTTGTTGGGTAACGTAGTAAAATTTACGTAAATTACATCCATGCAAGTATATAGTAGGTACTTTTTGACAAAACGCTCTATAATAATTCCTTGCCATTTTTTACACACACCGCAAAAGTGCTTTAGTAGACGTCGAAGTAGGACACGCCATAGCAAAATTGTGATTATGAACGAATTATGCGCATTTAACCGACGACTATATATAGGTATTTGCATGAAAATGAGCAGCATTTATTTACTCGCGCTAATTCACGTTACGAGCATTAGCGTCGGGGAATTTACAAGCGGTGTTTATTACTAAACGTATATATCGCACGGTCTGTCCTCTGACTTTGTCGCACGTCCGGCCCGTAAATATTAACCACTTACAGGCGTAAATAAACGCAAAGCGCAATATAGCATTTCATTTTTTTTTCTGTTACAGGTGAGCTCGAAATAAATTTTCCCTATAACTAACTTTTCTCAGTCACGTAAGTTCGAAGCATATATATATATATAATACATCTGGGCGAGAAAGCAATCGCTAAAAGCATCGGCAATAACCCAAAACATGACTCCATCGGCTCCAAATATATATTTACCCATATAACTGCAGAGCTCTCGTAAAGCCCGAAGCGCCGAGACACAGCAAGTAAATGGAAACGGCGCTGCACAGTAGCAGTATAGCACACACACAGACACACATATACACCTCCGCCTTCTCTTCGCCGACGACCGCCTTTACCGCTCTCGTGTATTTCCAGAGCCGCCGTAACGGTTTTAGAACGAGCGAGAGGAGATCCTCCTCCTCTTCTTCTTCTTTGGTGGCGACCGACCGACGACCGGTTCGACCTGAGCGCGCGGTTCCTCGTAAATCGAGAGCGCGCAGATCGCGATTACCTCCTCCTACGTCATTTTTACGCGCGAGCGGCTGGAGTTTATTTGTTTTTTTTTGTCGCTCTTGTCCCTGGGATGCAGGAGAACCAGTGGTTTTTCTTTGTGCAGCGATCGACTCTGACTACGTCGTAGGATTTCGGGGAATCATTATATGCGGTGGAGATATCCGAGGTGAGGCTACCGACTCTGTATAGCTAGATTGGCTTCTTGGTGAACGTCTCTGCAGTTTGAATGTGAAATGTTGAGCAAGATTTTTCTTTGTGTATAAATATACATATTCCCTCCTGGAAATCTTTCTGATAAATCATTCAAGTTTTGATGATGGCTTCTACACGTGATTTTCAGAAAAGAAGATGAAAATATAATCCGAAACACTCAATGAAAATAGAAAGTTATACGATAGTCACTTAACATAACGAGTTTCATCAAAGATTCATCAAAGCTGTCCTACGATCGTTGTGCTTCATTATGTCCAACGCACCAAACTCGAAAAGAATGATATTAAAAACACGTCAATTATATCACGCGCATATATACCGCGTCGAGTTCAACCTTGTCAGTTCACCCTGAAATTGTCGACGATCCCCAGTTGCCACCGTCACCACCCGCAGAACCACCCAATTTAACGCAATATTCCTCAGTGTCTCCAAAATTCGTGATGGTCCCGGCGTCCCCGGCGGCATATCGGGGCGTCCTCGAAATTTAGCCATCGCACGCAACTCGATTATAGCAATATATATATATACGACGTCGACTCGTTAGTAGCCTCGAACTTCCCGCATGGAAAAAAAGAGAAGTCGTATAGTCGAGGGGCGATTGCCGGCACTGATGCTATCGATCGACGTGACACTTGCGCTCGAGGCGAGTCTGGCCCTCGCGGGACTCGAGTTTCACTGTACATATATAGTATCACACACAAGACGGAAGTCGCGAGAGGTGGAAAGAAAAAATCAATTTTTTAGTGTAAGTTTTCAACCCTTTGCAAGTGGAATTGATGTTTCCCTCGAGAGAGGGGATGGATACGTATATATATTATGTACGGCGAAGGCTGTAAAGTTTTATTTCCGCTTCGGGATTGGAAAAATCATGGCGTCAGGTAATGTCTCGTAATAAGGGCATTGGATTTACTGCAGGGTGACACACTTTTGGAGGATAAAAAAAATGAAGGAAAAAATAGGGACACACTGTGTCTATACATAGGTACACATTATATTGTTCCCGCAGTGTTCGAGCAATATATTCCACGTTTCTGGGTTGATGGCTCGAACGACTCGGCTATTATAGAATAGAAGAAAAAACGCTTAATTCCAGACACAGAATAGCGGTCTTAACGTCTTCATAATCCCGTGGAAATTTCAAAGAAAATCGCGGATGGTTCACGAACTCTCGTGCGCGCGCTCGCTTGTAATGCAATTAAGTTGGCATGAAAAAATTGGCGATATTATCGTGGAAAATAAGCGCTCGTGTCTATATATATATATGCTGTACGATCGGCATAATTTTCGAGAGAAAGTTCAAGTTTCCGGGCTGGTGCAGCGGCTATTCGCTGTAATCTTGGGCATCGTCTACTTTTAGTATAGTAGATTCTGCCGAGATTGGTGGGACAGTATCATGTCTTGTTAACGGTTATTACGTTGTAAACTTGGAAGATAGAGTAAACAGAGGTAAAACGTATAGTTCGTGGCCTAGTCGTGCGATTAAAGCGTTTATGCTCTCTCGCGAGAGAGCTAAGAGATTGTGTGTATTTTTGCAGTTTTGTCGGCGCGATTAGACATCTTGCTAAAGTGAAAATCTCGATAAAGTTCTATTTTATTGCTCGGCGATGCTTATATAGCGACGTTTTTCGCTGAATTTAGAATGATAAAGTGAAATTAATACGATATAAAATAGATGCATATAATATACAAAAGATATTAAGCACCTCGAAACATTATTATAAGATTAGCATGCAAAAAGTTTCCCAGAGAGCCGCTTTCGCTTCTAATTCGTCGATCTTTTACAACGAAAATGTCTCGCAACCGATCAAGACTCGCAAAGTGTGTGTATGTATGTGTGTCCGGGGATGTTTTGCGTCGGATCGGCTCAGCGCGACGTGGCTTCAACCCCGATTCACTGGTGCTTATTAATTTCGACGTTCAGTCGACGCGCTAATGGCATTTCTGGATCGGGGTAAACATTCTCCGACGTTTTAAGGACACGAAATACATAATACGCGTATAAAAGCGACGCTGAAATCGCTCTCGACGACAATTACTCGAATCTCTGTGGCTTATTAGTGTAGAAAAATATATACAAATAACCGATTGAACGGCAGTTTTCACCGATCGATTTCTTCGATTGACTGCAGCAGTAGCAGCGAGAGCAGTGCTACTGCAATCGACGAAAAAAAATAATGGCGTGTATAATTCCATGTTTTATTGAACGCGTCGATCGGCTTTCTCGAGAGACGCAATGCGCGCAGGGAAACGCTTAATCGCAGCGCGTGGGAATATAGTAGGATTTCTTTATCTGAAATTATATGGCCGTTTTTCCTCTGATTGACGCTGTAAAAAGAGCGCGTAATTTGAGTTTTCTTTCGGCGATAAACGACAAGAAACTGGTATTACGCGGCTGATGCATGAGAGTAACGTGTTTTGCCGTATGGATCAAGCTGCCAATTACCTGTATCTCAAGTTCATTGATTTACAAAGTGGGTATATAAACTAACCTATACTGATAATCGATTTTCGTGATATCCTACGATTTCTTTCTACCATTAGTATAGTTTTTATGATGAAATACCTGAAAAACGTAGTATTGCCATGCAACACAAAAAAATAAAAACTCAAATCAACCACACATGCACGTGCGGGAGCCAGCGCTAATTACACAAAAATTAAAAAGCACACACACGCAAACAGTGAACGAGCTGGCAGTGCGCAAAAAAGCGCGCAAAGCTACGGCAGCACTTGGCCCAGTTCGAGCTTTCTTGGGGCGACGATTTTCCTCGAGCACAGAGAGAGAGAGAGAGAGAAGAGAAGAGAAGAGCGAAAATGCGCAATTTACACCCCGGCGGCGGCAGCGGCACACATAACACAGCACGTAATTCATAATAAAACGGTAAACGAACGAACCGCCGCATGCGCCGTTGTGTGTTAAGCGGCTCTACAGAGCCGGAAAAGGAGGCGGAGAGAGATAGAGGGACTTTTTGAAGAAGCATAGAGATCTTTATCCGCGACTTGGGCGCGCGTGCATATATACATATATATATTACAGATGCATCCAGTGCGCAGTACGTAACTATGTATACTATTCGATCTGGTGGAGGAGGTGTAATTTGATATTTACTGCACGCGCGAGAGAGAGAGAGAGAGAGAGCCGAGTATCTCTCTGTCTATTATGTGCGCGCGAATATATGTTTCAAGCCGAAAGAGGAGAGGAAAATGGTAACGGTTTGTTATTGGATGTGTACTACTACTGGATACGTTTTTTTTTCAGCTGAAAGAGAATGGAAGAATGGTACCTGATTTTACATTTTAATACCACGACGTATACATTCTTTCATCCATAGCAGTGGCTATATTTAACAAAATTTGTTCAGTGGATTCAAACGGAAGAATCTGGACTTTCAGGAAGCTCTTGGAATGATTATTATTATTTAAAGTGTGTCTGCAATAACGTTCCAAGTAGCACTGGTCGATACCATCCATCCGCTCTTCAATATTCCCCGAAACTAAATGTTTCATAAATCGACACGTGCGATGATATAGCAGCATCAATATTCTATACCGACGTTTAACCTTGTTCCTTGAATTGGGAATCGACAGCTCGCGCATCAATTACCAAAGCTCTATTCGCATATAGCTCCCGCAAACAGGATAACTGCGAAGCCACTCCCACAAAGCTACAACACTATATCGAGAGAGAGCTACATATACTCCTTATGGCTGCAACTCAAGTCTGCCTATTATCGGCATTCCACATCAGACTCACGCAGCAGCAGCTCGTCTCAGTCTGCTGGCCGTAAACTCGTCCATCATCCACACGCATAAAAATAATAACAGCAACAGACACGCTGCGCATCGACACGTGTGCTGCTGCTGCTGCTGGTGCTACAGACAACGGTGATTTCGCGCCGCGCGACCCAGTTCGACAACAATTCCTTTATGCGCTGAGCTCTCTGTTTGTCGCGGGCGTTGTACTTACACCCTCAAGAGAGAGTGTGTATGTGTGTATATATGCGCCAGAGGCGCGTATTTATAATTTTTGACCCGGTTCTCCAGCAGGACTTCTTTTTCTTCTTCTTCTTTGTATTTCTTGTTGTACGTATTTCTTTGCTTTTTTCGATGTACGCGAGGATTGAATCGGATTGGATTGGAACACGGAGTGGAGGGTATTTCGGGAGGCGCGCGATTGTGAATGTTTAAAGAGCGTCGAGGAGTGTGTTTCGATGTTTTCAATGCCGCTTTCGGAGCGTGGAGTGTATGTATGAAAATTTACGATATCTTATTTCTCGACTTTCCTTTCGATATTGCCTCGCTGAAATTCGGATATGTGGGTGGCTGTATAGTGTATACAAGCGAATGCTTTCACTGAATTTTGCTCGGCTTGGAAGAACACACTATGTAACTTTTATTCTCGTCGATATTATTCGCAAAATCAATATTTTTAAGGCTTTTCCTAAAATGTATTCATTCATTCAAAAATATAGGTACGTATACCATCAGGATGCACTTGTTAAGATTGCCAACAATTTACAGCCCGATTCGCAAATTTCGAAATTAGCATTCGTAAAGACGAAAATTAAGGTATAGCTCGTAACGGAAGTGCAACCGAAATTCTCGCGCGCATATTTTAAGCTTTTTCCAGCTGGAACGTTGCTACTGCTGCTGTTGCTGCAGTTCTCTGCCAACGCAAATATAAAGCGGAGGACGCAAATATTTTACTGTCGGCGCGGCGGCCGTGTGCTGATGGCGGTGGAACAGGAAACGATGATGAGGGAGTGCGAGAGAGAAGGAGAGGCAGTTAGGTAGAAGCGATCTGTATTTCGGCGCGCCGTGGGGATGACTCATCTCTCGAGCCGTGTCAATCTTGGGTTGAATGTACAGCCGGTCGTTAAACTTTTCTGAAAACAATAACAGAGCGTGCGAAGCTCTGGACTGATAGCGATGCTTGATACACGATGCACTTGATTATTATCAATTAGTTATTTTTCTTTTGCGGACAAGGAATATTGATTTTGGCAATTCTTCATCGATTAATGAAAAATGCTTACATTGTCTGTTGGGTAAAGGTACAAATATCTTGAAATATATTCATAAAATATTTCTTATAGCCATATTGAAATTCCCAACACGAGCAGCTGCATATAATAAATATATGCAGCGACTTTGCATGATGCCACATCCGAAACGAGGAGTGACTTCCTTATGATGCGTTAATGACCAAATTCGATTTTTCTTCAGCATCTTATTAGTACTAGTTATAAAAATTTATCACTCGATGAAATATTGTTAGCACTAGTTTCCATTATTTATCGCATCTTCACTTCTCAACCAAAAGCCAACCAACTCCCTTCAAGAAAAAAAAACAGCTCATACATAGAAAACTGAATAGGTGTTGCAACGACAATTCTCCTCAGGCGCCAGCCTCCTCGAGAATCGATACATCAATAAGGAAGAGCAACGCAGCGGTTTTCCCCTTTACGGAGCAACGAGAGAACGGACTCCAACGCTGCAGCAGCACACAATGAGCGTCGAAAGGTCTCTCTTTCTCTCGGTGTCAATGAGTCATCCGAAGGCGATTCTGCGCGCTCGGCAGAATTCCGTGCGAAGTGAAATGAACGTGTGGCGCTTGCCGACTACGTCTGAAGACTGCTCCGCTGTATTATGTATATATATACGTGGGTTGCTGGCTAAAGAGACAGTGGGTTGGTTTTTGTGGCTCTGGTGTGGAGGCGTTTTGGAGGATGTTTTTATGAACAGTTACTTCTGGGAATTGTGAATCGAGTGAATTCATATCAAAAAATATAGAGCAGCTTTGTGCTCGTTGATGATCTCGTGAATTTATTCATTATATGCTTTCTGATCAAATCATAATTCAATCCATGCTATTCTCACTGTGGAGCACACAGAGAGGACTGATGAATTATGGAATCCATCTGACGACAGTTTGAAGAATTCAGTATAACAGACTCATAACTTTAATCCCAAGGCAAGAGAAAAAACAACGAGTGGCACCACCAGTAGAACACTCGGGATTTTAATCTCGCGCCGAACCCACATCTGATTATAGTCTTGGAACACATTGGGATCCGTTAGACGACTTGTTGTTTTTCTTGGAAGCCAGAGTACTGACAATGTCCCCAGTTGTATCTAACGAGTTTGAAATGCCCGGATTTTCTCATAGAAGCTCGGTTTTAATGGAGACGATGAGCCATGTCGGGTCCAAATTGAGCAATTAGTCTCTCGGTGATTCACGCCTGGCCCTGAATCTTCAACGGCCTTGTCTTCGCTTTACTAGATTATTTTATACTTTCGAATCTCCGCGTGATTTTGAATATACGACTCTGCTTAAAAGTGAACATAATATTCTTCATAACAGCTTCTTGCAGATTCACACAAATGTTGCAATAAGGAATTCATCAACCACGTATCACTTGCGCACTAGTTCAGCTGACTCTGCAAAATTTATCCGTATAATCAAGGATCAATCACATTAATTTCAGTAAATCTTCTGCGAATCAGTGCAGGAGAAAGGCATTGCATTCACCAAATCGCTGACTCCATCAGTCATCCTAGACAGCTCGAAACTTCAGAATCGATTCCTCGTGGCATGACAATATTACAAGACACGGAAATAGAACACGAAGCTTCTGCATACAACGCAGCCATATCCAAAGGTGACAACAGACGTACCGACGACTGTATACGGCTTCGATATCCATTTTCAGGTTCAGGGCTAGAGCAACTCCTCTTCCACCACGAGAGAGACAGTCACGGAAACTACTCAACTCAAGCGTCCAGGGTCACGGCTCCACTAAAAACTCAAAGTGAGAAAGAGATAGAGAGAGAAAGAAAGGAGGAAGGGAAAGGAAAAGTAAAAGGCTGCTCGTGTCGCCAGGAAAAAATCCATACCGTTAATCATGCAAAGTAAAGGTCTCTCTCTCTCTCTCCGAAAAAGCCATGCAGCGCACGCAACTCTCGGCTCTGACTCATGCTTCTTCTTCTCTCTGTGCGTGCGTGCCTCTCCTCGTCTCCAAAAACAGTCCCTCGCGATTCTCGTGACTGCATGCGAGCGCACTGTCTTTTTTCTTTTTTCACGTACACTTGTATATTATATATACACGTACGGAGAGCTAGGAGGACGGCCCTCGAAAAGTGCTGTCGCGTGCGAGTTCGATGTGCGACTAAAGAGGAGACGCAGCAGAGGGGAGAACACGGAGGATGGATGTGTAATCCGATCCTCGCCTCGACGGCTCTCTTCATTCAGCTGCGTTTTCGGAGTGACACTCGTGTGTATAGTATAGTGCTACCGGATCGTGTGTGCAGCTGTATAGACGCTATAGGTGGCTAAGGTATATAGGGGAGAGGATGAAAGGGTTAGAGCTTGTCTGATGAGTATTAAGAGAGAGAGGAGGCTAATTTGGTTAGAATGGGAGATCATGAAAACTATCTAATTTTCGTGATATATATGAGGATAATAAAAGTACTGAAAGAAGAAATCAAGCGAACGTTAAGTATTTCATGTCTGCGGTGTGCGAGGATAATTAATGGTGTACAGAACACCTCATCGAAAAGAAGGTGTGTAACAGGATATATACGGAAGGGTTAGCTGTGACTAGAAAGCGAGAGAAGGAGCAGGGTCTAATTAAATTAAAACGCTGCGGCCTTTATCCCCTGATGCTATCCTTACCCTCAACGACGACATGGATCTGATTGGTCAAATTAATTGGATTGGCGAAATCGAATTAATTGCAAAGCGGAGCTTGCGTTTGACCCGCTGGACGCTTACACTTCGTCCCCCTCTCTTTGTAGCGTACATGGCTTATCAGGAGACCACGCCGATGGCTCTTTATTAATGCCCTGTAATTGCGGCTTTCCTCTTGCAGCGTATTTGCCTGTGGTCCCGTGAGAAGGGTCAAGGGATGATCTCTCCGAACCGCTAAAACAACGTTATCAGTGATGGTGTAGCTATAGTAAACGAAAAGACCGCTGCCATAAATTCGAAATAGTAGCAATATAGGTAACACAGCATTCTAAGTATAGAATCGAAAATTCATCGTCTCGAAAACAATCATCTCTTTTTGTTTTAAAATTCGTAGAGGAATTCCGGTACGTGCGGATGAGCCCCCACATCAGCGAACGGACGTGCGTGCCCGGGGCCTTCCCACGCGCAGCTGCCACCACTGCATTATCATAACTCGATACGCGACGAACGACACGCAGAGAACGTCGACCTGCTGATCATTATCGTTCTCTTTCTCTGTCGCTCGCTCGTCTCTGCTCTGATGAGAGACAGGAGAGAGAAATTGCTGCGTGCTTTTATTGTAGCGAACTGATATTAGGAGAGCAGCAGCATAATACGGTTTACGCTTACGATGATCGCAGTTCGATTGATTGTCGATTTTTCCGAGAGGTTATGTTAGGGATTTGCGATTTTTTTCTTTCGATTCAATTGTTGAGTTTGTTTTGCAGAACTTGCCGAAAATTAATTAACTTTCACAAAAACTATTTGCGAGCGTATAATTGTGTCAAGGAACGTAACAAGCTTGTACGCCCGCCAAAAAAAATCCAAAGTCTGCAACAGCCGGTAGTAGCGAGTCGCCAAAACTCCGGGAAGCAAAAAGACACCAAAAATCAACAACAACACCCGCGTCTAATTATAGGGACACCTTATCCAACTCTCTCTCTCTCGCGACATTGCATCGCATGCATAAATAAACAATGCACAATGTCCTTTTGTGCGTCGGGGCCGACTGCTGCAAAGTTTTCACAAAGGCGCGTAAAATGCCGGGTAGTTTTTTTCACCGGCTCTCTCTCTCTCTCTCTCACTAGACTTCGTGGCTGGAGTTTTGCGGAAAAATTACTCGCTCGGAAAAACGAGCGCTCGCCCAGGTGGCATAAAAGAAAAGTTGAGACAAAGCTGCGCACTGGGTATAATACAGTGTATATAGTACGACACGTATATACTCTATACTGTGTGTAAGTGTGCGCGAGAAACCTTCAGAAATCTAAGGTGAACTTTTCTCGGATTTTACAGTGTCCTGTGCGCTACGAGATGTTATTGCTATATTTACGCTTTTGTATAATTTTCTCGTTATTGGCAACCGTTAGAGACGTGTATATTTAGAACAGTAAGCGGAGGCAATCATTTTATACGTGTCATAGTCAGGATTTAATTGAAATTTATATTTTAGATATTTAGTAACAGGTGTCTGACTCGCTATAATGTTATATAAAAAATTGTGCAACAGCAATCTAAAGATAATAATAAATTTACAAGATGAAAAGCAAAATAACGACAAAGATTCTGACGATGCCATTTAACTTTAGCTGTTCTACGCGGAAGAAATAACTAAGCGAGGATAAAAAAGAAAGAGAAAACGCATCGAACGTGAAAAGCAACGACGAAGGGTCTCTACCGGCCGGTCTATTGTTGCTTTCAGGCCTGCGTTGTCGAATGATTACGAGAGCAGTGAATGAAGAAAAAAACTCACTGCTGCGCGAGTGGATTCGTCATTGACTCTTTTTCCGCTTCGTCGCAGTGACTTTTCCTTTGGAATACAAAACCGGTAATGGCGAGGAAGAACATAAGGGAGATATACAATCGTAGAAAGAATCATGAATCGCGTTTTTTCTCACATCTTTCCCTTTCGTCTATTGTATCAAGCTAAAATTGAAATTACTTAGAGAATTTTTCATTTTAATCGACCTGAAAGTCCTATCTCTCTAAGCTAGAAATTACCAGGACTATGAAATCCCAGGTGCAACAATCCACTTAAGCTTCCTCGCAAAAGAGGAGGAAAGTCTCTCCAGTCCTCGAAACACAATAACATCCTCGAGAAGAAAATTACTGAAACCGATTACTCCGCAGCTCAAGCTTTGTACAAAAGACTTAGAGTCGTCGTCCCATCCCCTGGCTTCCATAATCACCGCGCGAAAATCACCAGATACGCGGACAAAGCGAGTCTCCCTGAAAAATCCCGAGAGAGAAAATCCCCTCCTAAAAGCAAAAAAAAAAAAGAGAAGCGAACGAGACGAAAAGCGTCTGAGCCGTTGCAGCGACGCTGCGTTCGTTCACTCCTTTATAAATAGGCACAGAAGAAGAAGAAGTGAGCGAAGAGTTTCATCTCTCTCTCGGTCGGGCGTGGCGGCTTTTGGAGTAGTCCTCGTCAGTCGACGACGACGTTCTTCTTCTTCTTCTTCTTCGCATCTCCCTTCAACGTCGTGTTTTTGTTGCCTCGCCTCTTCTTCTTGTTTTGGCTTATTCTCGCGCCCCGATGTGTCTCACTTGCTTTTGCGCTAGTAGGGATGACGAGAGGGAGAGATGAGGCGATGCGTATCATCATCGGGTGGGAGTTTAATGAAGTGCTCGCTCGCGCGCCGAGACTACTGTTTCTAATATGCACCGGCGAAGAGACATTTCCTTTCGTCTTGCCTATTCTATGCTATTTTACCCAAGGCGATTACTTTTCGCCAATAATTGATGATCGATACTTTCATTAATGTGATTAATAAGAAGAGTTAAACAAAACAATCGCCGATTATTGTATATCTATGATCTGTCAGCGATTACGAGCTGAAAAATGATAACAACGTTCCGATATCATAAGCACACAATGACGTATAAGATATTGTTGAAGCGAATTTCTCTTATTAACTAATAACTCAATCATCAATCACAACTTTTAGAGAAGTTCGAGCGACAATAATTAGTCAAAGCATGAGTAATCGAAATGATTTCACTTGGGTGTAGCGTTTTCACTATTTTTAAGAAAGTCATACACATTTATTCTCGTCTCGTTTCTTTTCTTGTATCTATATCTAACTCTGGTATAACACACGCAGATAGCATTATACTGACGATTTCACTTTCTCTATATGATTTCAGATTTTCGGGCTACGCGCACTGCACTTCAAATGTCGCTCACCGTGTAAGGTAAGATATAATCTTCACTATAATATACGTGGTACTTAATATTATGACAATTCTTTTGTGGCGACGAAAACAAACAGACCTAGCGAAATTGAATGTCAGTTCTCTCGGTGTAATTTACTTCTAAAAATACAGTTTTTTAATTGACAAATAATCGCGCGTAAGCTGGGTTCCTTTGTTTTCTACTATAAATATTTCTGTACAACATTCATTGCTCTACGCGTGTAATACTTTTCAAAAGAAGTTATTGTTTACATTATTATTGTAAAGTATATCGATAGCAAATATATAATCGATTCAATGTCAGCTGTCTTGGTATATACACTACCTATCTCTCCTAGAATTTCTGAAAAACACATGTCGAGCATCGAAAAAAGATAACCGCAGTGTACAGCCTCGTGACGACGTGGTCGCCGTCGTCGTAAATCAAAGCCGAGAGAAAAACGTTATCGGCGCTCGAGCAAAACTTTAAAAGTAATTTTGGAGTTTCTCTACCGCGATGCGTCACGTCGGCTCGTACACTTCCGGAGGAAAATCCCTCGTGCAACGGGTGTCGTACAGAATTTTTCAAGACGCCCTTATACCAGATCTTATAACTACCTGAAGCCTTTGTTGCGCTTGACGGCGAGGAGATGAACAGGAATGCACTTTGCCCGTGGCTTTCGTATTAAATTGTTTTGGGAGTTTCCGAAGGGGGAAGTTCGCTTTTAATTTTATTTTTAGTGGTCTTCGGATTGTGGAAATCGGGTAATATTGAATTTATAATTACTTTCGAACTATTTATTATTGTATAAAGTATATAGCGATTTTCGTGGTGATTACAAATTCATATAAACTTTCTTTCAAATTAATTTGGTTTGAATTTTATTATTATACTGTGAAATATATTTTTGACGCGAATCGAGCTGATAATACCGTAATTGAAACAGACGATGAAGGATGGATCTATGTACAGAAGAGTATAAAGGAACTAATTTAAAATGAAAAAGGTCGAAGAAAGTCTTTTCAATTTCTCGCAAAAAAGGAGTATTAAATGCTAACAAGAGACGGTAAATTAAAAGCAAATTTTTCTTCTTTTGTGCTAGTATATAATAATAGGGATAAAGATCTCGGGTGAACCCAGAAATGAAAGCACTGATTCACTTTCAATTATCGAGATACTAATCAAAACAGTTCTTGAAATCGTCTCTCGTTCTCACAAGTAGGTCACCTCGATTTTCGCTATATTGCAAAAGTATGTATCGCGCGACGAAAGGGAAAGTCACATGACGAGTCGCTGCAGCTGAAGTTTAAAACTAGTCATAGCCAGGAATTATAAATTTTCTTGAATGTCTACCATCATAGTATATTGCGTTACGTGGGATTATTAAATATTTCTTTACCGTATCACGATTAGTATTATTTTGATATAGCTGATGAAAAAATGCTAACTGTCAAGATAATGCCAGTGCAATCTACTGAAAACGTTTATCTCCTCGCTATTAAAAGCTACTTTTTTATCTAGTCGTATCTTTTGTACTGAATTGTCAAGTAGTGATTGGTGTTTACCAAAATAATTAATTTCTTGTAGGTAAGCTTTTTATAATACATCAGAACAATGCACAGTACAAAAAATGTGACACTTACTATAACTCAATACTTTATTGTAAAACAGCGCAGCCAAATGCCCATAATTTTTTATGTATATCTTCTTACATAAAACTTGAAAAACTGCAACCTTGCAGTATGCCATTATAAAACAATGGATCGAGACATTTTTTGCATATTCTTCTTATGCGATATCAATGTTTGTTTCTCTAATAATGAAATCAGTCGATGGCAACAGATTGAGCACACGTCAAAACATTGGACTTGGATAGAGTCGAAAGAAAACTAGATCAAATTTGTAAAAGAAATTTGATACTATTTGGTGAGAGGCTCGAGTGTGCTAGAAAAATCTATTATCCTCTAAAAGTGAAATGTTTCCCTCTCCAGCGTAATCTAGAAGCTGAATCTGTGTGATGTATAGAATCACGACTGCAGCTTCTTTAGGAGATACCTGCTTGATTTTTAGGTCAAATCTGGATCGATACTGTATATGGGTCAATTCAGTCCCGGCTTCTATTGCGCGTCAAATCGCCGTGACCTTGCCTATACACTGAAATTTCCAGTTCTTGCAAACTTTTTTTTTTATTTATTTAATTGGATAAACAACTTTTCAAATAGGTGCAATCGAGTTTCGCTTTAAAAGTATGTCAAAACTCAATTCCGCTGACTATAAGAATTGAGTCTAGCGCGGTAGAAATGTGTCAGCGTTATGGCTGTATAGCCGCGATAAAATTGTTGCCGATCCACATTTGGCGTTCGCGAAACGGTTCAGTTTGCGCAGACTTATACTTGCTTATATAACTATAACACATCGATGTATCAAGTGGTTACGCGAGCGTCGAATTTCATGTGCCGTGTCATCGCATTATTAGAGCGCGTTACATCTTCTTCGGAAATTTATTTAGATCGGAGTGGGAAAACAAATGTAGCGAGGAATTCGGTTTACGATGCATGTATACTATAAACAGATTGACCTGAAATACTCTAGAAAGTACGTTTTACTTATGAAACACTGTTTTACATAAAGTTAATTTTTATAACAAAAGTATTTTTTCAAAACAAATCTCACTCTTATACCTTGTCATTGTCAAACGTATTTTCTTCGCCAGATTATTTTCCCTCTTCAGAACGTTGTTTTATCCTCAAAACAAATTTAAAATTTGTGTACGGCATAAATATTTCATGAAAAACGAATTCAACCATCACCACCTCATCCGCGGCCATCATCACACCGTAAAAACTTCCCACTTGCTCAATCTCTCATCCCCAAGCATGACGCAAAAGCAAAGTAGCGACGCAGAAGGGAATAGATGAGAGAACCAGAATCGCGCGCAGCAGTAGTGGCGCTGGGATCCGCGACTCGGCGGCGCACCAGCTGGATCTGCAAGGTCAAGGTCGTCCGTGCGCAGGGTGCACGCGCAATCGATGTTACCCCCTCTCTCAGCTCGTTCGCGTGCAGGACCAGCAGCAGCAGCAGCATCCCTTCCTCTCTTCCTGTGCCGGATGTGTGTGTATGTGTGTGTGAGCTCCCGGTAGTCCTCGTGATCGCACTGCTGCTGCTGCACCGTTGCCATGGGAACCGAGTTCCGTCTTCTCTCGTCTCTCCTGACCCATTCCCGAGGATGCGATTTCGATGCGGCAGAGCAGAGCCGATTTCAGTCTGGCGCGCGAGACTATCGAGTACTGCGGTTATATGCGAGAGTTCTGAGTGGTCATTGTTGTTTTCGGAAAGTGCTTTAATTGGTGGCACCGAAGAGTTTGGTAATTGCTATGGGGGAGTTCTCTCTCTCTCTGGGGATGTTTTTTTGTGTGAGCGGTGGTTTTGGTGATGGTGTGTTGTGCGAAGTGTTTGGTATTTGTTGTTGGAAATTTGTGAAAAATTTCCCAATTATTCCCGTCTTTGTGAGGATGTAAAGTTTTTTTTTTTTCATTTTGGCTAATTCGACGTTTGCATTCATCTATTTATAATTTTTGACGATGGGTGTTTGAATTTTCCAAAATCAATAACTTTACGAGAAATCTCGGTAGTTCCCTGGAAACAGATGTCCCTATTGCCGGTCGGGATTATGTAACGGACGACTGCATTTTATTCTCTATATGTCTGAAACTTGGCGTTGGATTTTATAGCCAGAATAAGACGTTGTACATCTCTCGTTCCAATCGTATAACATTTGTTCACCATCTATTCCAAGTACCCAACCATATATTTTTTTCACGGTTTCGTCAACCAAAAAAGTATTATTATCGTTTTCAACTATGAAACAAGATATTTATATTTTTATTTTCACTCAATTTATTTATTTTTTTTTTTTATTAAATCACTCAATTTATAACGACAGAATATTCGTTCGTTTGAGATGCCTGCAAAAGATGTCGAACACTCTAAATCCCCATACCAGCCAGCTCCCCATATATCAAAGAGAAAGAAACAAGACCAAGTAACCCAACTCTCCAACCCTCGCAGCTTACGTAACAAAAGACTAACGTCTCCCCACGTGTCGCAAAAACGCGTCGCGCCTCATCTTCTTCATCATCGTCGTCGTCATAATACACTATATACCCTCTCGAAGCTTCATGTACAAAAGCGTCTCAGCAACACGCGACAACGTGTAACTCGCGCGTTAACGCCGGAGGGGGCGAATTAAGAAAATCGAGTGCACTTCGGGGGGTCGCGTCGTCGAAAAGACCGTCGACTATACGTCTCGCGCAGAAGCCTAGACGCCTTTTCCGAGGTCCTAAGGTCAGGGCTGCTGCGCATCGATCGCGTCTCGAGAGATAGTTGTCTATATGTACGTCCGCTTCGGTGCATTTCCCGCGTCGTACATAGTGCATTTCCCGAGATAAGGGAGAAGCCTGTGAGATGCGGAAGACGAAGCGGTGAGAAGGGGCTTTGGGGTTGATTGGCGTGTGCGGATGCTGGTGAAGGGTGAGATTGGGATTGGTCGCGACTCAGTTCTAGTTTCGATGTGTTCATTTCCTTTGGGGTTGTAAATGATGCTGTGAAATTGCTTATGTTTAGGAGGAATTCTATATGATGATGTGCGTTATACGAAAATAATTTAATAGCTCATGTTTATTATATTTTTTTCTGTAAAATTACAATGCGATGATCCTGAACGACTAATGAAAGTTCAATATTTATACGATAACGAATACAGCTATGTTCAAAGCAGCATGTGATTACAATTAAACTCGTACGACGTTCATCAGGATTTGCATTAAACATGAATTTTCATTTAAAAGCGAACAATTACTCGAATGTCCATCACATCGGGGAATGAGTTTTCGTTTATACGCACACGACGCTTCAATCATACAATTTCAATTAATTTCACGTTCGCCAAACGATTTACAGTGCCACCGTATAATTAACCACAGACTGTATACATCAACACCGTAAACAATCAAAAAAATTCAAATAACCTCGAGAAACAAACATTGAACTGCCGCAAAAAAATGTCTTCGAACACGACTCAAACCCCGCAAAATGGGGCCAGCTCAAAGGGCACCTACTCGTTGCTGGGTATTTGGCTGCGTCGCATCGGTGACTCGTATATTGGAGCTTGGCTGATCGACGTGTTCCAGGCGTCGACACAGGCGATGGCGAGCGCCGCTGCGCCTCCCCAATCGAGCGGCGGCACAGGTGGGCCCCTCAGCTTCATGGGCTGCATGAGGGAGGCCTCGCCGCCGCCCTATGATGATCAGCCTCCGCCGCACATGCAGATGCACCACAGGCCGCCCATGGGACTGCCGAGTGGAGAGTTCATGGCTCAGGGATACGACTCGATGCCCAAAGGTTTGTTGATTTTTTCTCTGTTATTATTGATTGTTAAGCATATGAATTTGATAGAATATTGAAAAATCCAATTATCTCATTTTATTGCAAATATCTGATCGCAGATATTTATTGCTACAGAAATCAGCTGCGTCGGATTCGAGTCACGAAATTTCTCGCAGACAACCGCAGATTTTTTAATCGTGTTCCCTTTTCATCGCGAAATCGTATTCAGCACGTGCTTGCTTTTCAACGAAATCTTTTTTCCAATGGCCATCACATTATACGCCCTCTTTTATTCTCGTATGCGAAAGAAAGTTGTTCTCTCAAAGCAAAGGATTTCAATCATACAAGGGCTTCAGAAAGCACGAGCGAAAGTACTTACAATCGAAATGATTTTGCATCCCAAAGTAATCTCCGTGACCCACATCTCGTACACAACTGGATCCAAACTTCCCAAAAAAAAAAAAAAAAACATCTCAAAACCGCGAAGACATCGTACAGAACCTCCCCTTCATTACACACCGACAAAGTGTGCCATAACGACCAATTACCCTCATGACGCACAACTTCTCTCAAGAGAAGAGAATAAGCGCAGCAGTGGGAGATGGGACACTGTATAGACAGATATATATCACCTAGTACTGCGCGTCCGCGAGTTTCCGCGAGAGCGCGACCCTGACCCTGTTCCACTTCTCGCTCGCGGCGCGCAGGTCAACTCGCGTATAGGTATGTATGTATGTACGTGTATACAGTGTAGATGAGGCACGTGTGCTGCTGACTTTTTGCTCTCCCGGGCCACCGCGAAAATGTGTGACGTATTCCGCGGACTAGCTCGCGAGGGAATAAAGAGGGTGAGGACACGACGCGAGCATTCCAGTTATATTTACTGGGTGGGATTGGGTTGTGGTTGACGCGAGTAGATTTACCGGATTATTCTACGTCGTTGCGCTTGGCGGTAAAATTTGGTTGCACGCTTTTTAGGTCGACTGATGCGCCATTGTGCGGAGACTATAATGGCTCCGCGTTTATGTCTGTTGTATTTTTAAAGCGAATTTTCTGAAATAAATAACTTGCATTGTTTGATGATACAACTGATGGTACTCGAATATAGATATATGCGAGAGTTGGCGAAGACGAGCTGCGAATAGAGTTTCATAATTGTAATCGTCAGCCGCGTGTAAATAAAGAAAATTCGCTCGTCTGACGTAAGCACAACACTGCGTGGGAGAGAGAAAGAGAGTTCAGGGAAAAAGTGCAGCCTCTTCAGATGACGACGCTTCTCGGAACGTTTCTGCGCTTCCATTTTAATGTGTCACGGACTTTTCGTCGCGCATATACTTTTCAGTAGCATCTCGGTCTACCTCTCTCTCTCTCTCATCGGATTTTTCATAATTAAAACGTAATTATAAGCTAGAGGAGTCACACTAAAAGCCTTTCTCGAGATCCATCTCGTTGTTATTGCGACCTGAAATCTCGAGAAGAAATATATATATAGCTTCTGCACTTCCAGTGTGTAGAACAAAGAAACTCTTTCTCTCGATCCGAGCCACGTTCAAAATAATAATTTACATAATCGACGTGCTGGAGCTCGATCCTTGGCGGCACAAATTGCAATATCCCGCGATACGCCTCGGCGAAACGGCTGTTGTTGCTGCGGTCGCTTATATATGAAAGGACGAAGACGTCAACGGAGACGAGCAGCAGAATCGTCATGGATAGCGAACTCTCTTGTTGTCGATTTTTCCTGCTAGTATTCAATTTTAAACTACCAAAACGAATCGATATAATATATTCTCAAAATATCACATTCTTTTTTCATATTCATCCATACTTACATTATCAGCAAAAAGTGGTCACCACTCGTGAATCATACCCAGCATACCAAGAATTATTTTGCAAGCCTATCTCAGCGTCAGATTAGATAAATCCAAGAATAATACAATCTGACATTTTCAAAACCGTATATACACTCACGTCCCGATCTCGAAAAATTAAAAACGACCACTGTTTCTCTCGTCTGCGTTTATATACCGGCGAACTAGTCTCTCGCATTCTTCATCCTCTCGACCGGCTAACTGATGCCGCTTTTTTACCACGACGACTACACAGAGTCGCGCGACGTCCTCGGGAATTCCGCGCGCGCGCCGACCGTGAGCTACTGTCTATGTTTTTCTGTCTTTTTCTATAGCTACTAGGTTTACGAATTTTTTTTTTACTCGACAGCGGTGAGCTTTTCCGAAAAGAAGAGAGCGGAATACGTAGTTTTTTTTCGGTCTTTTATATACCGGGAAGCTGCGAGAGCTCAGCTTGTTTTAATTGCGAGAATAAATGCTGAGAACCTTGAGGGGTCTTTTACTGCTGCAAGTATATAAAACGGATTTTTGCAATATAAAGCTCGTATAGTGTTTGTGTTTACACAGTCGCAATCGTTGAACCCATCGGTATAACAACAAAAAACAACGAAAAAAAAAGAAACTTTGCAGCCCGCGTATACGCGTCCGAAAGCGTATTCTCCGCGGGCGACACAGCGACTGATGACACTTAAAAGCGTCATGTGTGTATAGTATACACACACAGTAGCCGCCACGCTCGTAACGGGAATCTCGACGGCTTTACCGCGAATTCACTTACTACGGCTTCTTATATATCGGTTATCCCGGCACGTAACTGCAGTGCGACTCTCCTTCCTTTCGAGAACGACGATTTTTTTTCTTGAAGATTTTTCAGCGATCCTGTTAATGCGCGGATTGATAACTAATTTTAACGAAAAGATTGTATATATGTAAAATTGTGAACATTTCTTCGCTATCTCGCTGCGCAGCAAGATCAATCCTCCTCTCAACCGGTAGCAGTAAATAAGAGTACCTGTACGGAAAAATAATGGAGGAGAGAGGGAAATAATGGAAACTATAGCCTTCGTCCAATCGGCACGAGTCTGTAATCTTATCGATAGAATCCATTATCGTTCGGCCGCCGAGAGCGCGCGGGGCAAAGTCAATCGCGTTAAAAGAGTCTCCGCGACTGCCTCTGCTGCTCTCAGTCAGTCATCAGAGTGTACTGCGAGACGAACGAAGTACAGTGTCGCGAGCGTCGTGTCTTTTTCTCTTTCTCTATTATATACACTGAAAGAACTGTCGTAGTAAAATTTGCTATTTATTTAGGAAACATTACTGTATAGCATAGTAACACGGTGAGACAAACTTGGTTTTACTATATTACCTTATATAGTAATTTTTATGGAAGATGAAAGTTTTAAAAATTTAATTTCTACCTTTTGTTGGTCCATATTACACGCTTATCGGATTTTATTGTTTTATTTTATTATTATAGTTATTTTTATTTTACACTAGAAGAACTAAATTTAGTATCAAATTTCAGATCTGATATATATTAATTACCTTTAATAAATAATAGCATAAACGTAAAATAATATAGGTCTTAAACTCTGATTACCGTATAAACTAATAACCTCAAATTCTGACACGCGGAGGAGAAAACAATTTTTACTACAATTATAATGATACAGTAAAAATTGTAGTAACTTTTTCTACATAAACAGTAAAGAATTTTAATATATACAGTTCTTTCAGCGTATATACATGTATGCACAGTTGCGCGGAACAAGATGCTCGACGCGTTCGACGATTTATTCGGTAATTCTGCAGTGTGTGTGCTCTCTGTTTGCTTTGCAATAGTGATGGGTTTGTTTTTGGCATTTGGATCGTCGCTGTTGATGTGTCGTGTGCTGTGAAGTGTGTCGTGCTAATTACGAAGACTGTGTTCAAGTTTCGTTTCTCAATGGAATTTGCGGATGGATGTGTGAAAATTTCGTGATGTGATAGAATGCTCTGTGTGACTTAGCTGTGCATTACAATGACGTGACGTATAGCAGTTGATATCGCTTTTCATTTTTTTGAGATGGTGTGGAGTAATTAATTACGCCGCAGTAGAATTTAATCTTCAAATATTTTGAGCGTCCTTAATACATTTCATTTGCGATATTTCGTATATGCCATTGTCGACGAAATCTAATAATAAAGATGATAACAAAATTCGAGCTTACGCTGCATCTGAAATTAAAAATCTAATCTAAACGTGCTCTTGAAACGAAATCTTTTAATAGTTATATATTTTTTTCGCGAGCACGGTCTGAAGCGATACGCAGATTAAATTGCGTGACTTATCATGATTCTCGATCATAGCTCTTTTGCAAGACGAATAATTCGCTTTGAAAGAATTTTTCAAGCATCGACCTATTGAGTAACAAATTGCCACCGACGAATAAAGAAATTGCAAGAAACCAAACTGCAATCGAACAAACTTATCTCAGACGCAACAAATTCTTCTCTGTTTATACGCCTGAAACTTCTGAGGCGAAATCTCCAATAGAATCATCGATAACGATTTTATTTCGCTCGCTCCGCTTGACCATATATAGATCCAGGGACTCGTGAGAAAAGGCAACGTCGTGTCGTGGGCGACGATATTATCTAGAGAAGAGCCGAAAAAAGCTTATCGCGAGCTAGATTGTGAATCTAGTCGATAACGCGCGCAGCACGGCACACTGCGTTCGAATTGCGCTTCTCTCTTTCTTTCTCTCGATTCGCAATTAATTAACCGCAGAGATATATCGCTTTCCGTATACATCATCGTGTGTGTATATGTATCTAAGATATGCACCGTCGACTCTAGTTCTCTTTGTGTACATACAAACTATCGCGAATTTACAGCGGTGTCGTAGTACTTACGCAATGTATGAAGATAGTTGTAACGACTGATGTGTATTTTTAATTGAAAACCATTCGGGCATTTATCGATCGCCGGTTTTCCTCTGGCCGCAGCGGCGGCTGATATCGGGATATACTTCAGGGGCTTTTCGAAGATTAAACGAGATTGCACCGGCGTAAAATCAGTTCACGTAACGAAATTTCGATTGCGTGTATTGCAATTTCGAGCTTTAATTGTGCTGACCGATGAAACCCGATTGAATGTTGTCGTTTTGTTATTATGGATTTCGGACGTGAGGAAGTTCGTTAATAACGCGAATATACATATATCCATTGTTGACTGATATCGGATTCCGAATTCTTCATATTCATTATTAATTCAGTATTATAACAATACGTATATCGCTATAGTATATTATAGTCGTAATAGAGTTAAAAATGAATCTCTGCAGTTTCACACTTTCTCTTATTAATATCAGGATAATTGTTTCCGGAATCATTCCTTCATCCGGTTCTAGTTTAATCTTTTTTTAACGACCCATTCAAAGTCAGTCTCTCTCTCTCTCTCTCTCTCTCTCTCTCGCACCTTCTACAATACAAAAGGTATCCCGCGATTTTCCAATCAGTTAAAAATAACAATAGTCCAGTGTCGAACGTTACTATTTTCGCTTCTTTTCCATCTAAACGTCGATTTTTCGCTACAGCAGACTCTCCCCTGCGTAATTTCCATCGTTCCTTTCGAATCTCAGCTACAACCCCATCAGTTTCGAACTCTAAACAACCGGGAACACCCTCGGCAGAAAAAAAAACAAAGGCTAGCATTATTACTCGGCATCCCCCCCTTATACAGCTATACAAAAGAAGAAGCCGAGGAAAAAGAGAGTCTCTCGTATATATGAAGCAGCAGACAGTGGTCTGCACTCGATGCGTTTTTTAATCGTCGCCCGTGTAAAAAGACCTCGTCTGATCCTCTCTCTCCCTACTTTCGTCTGTACGTTGTAGGTATGTATATATACGTTGTGGAAATGACGTCAGGCGACGACGCAGCTGTCTAATATCTGTATATCTCCTGGCGGAATATGAATGGCGAGAGTGAACCCCTTCTTACGCTGGTTTATATAGGGATCGAGGCTTTCATAGGCTCGAGAGTCGATTGAAAAGTCGCGTGGGCGGTGGTTCAAAATTTTGCTGCGGATGAGAGAAAAAATTTTTGTACGGTGACGTCAAGCTTCGATTTTGTTCTTTGATGTGTGCTCTGCGAGCTTGAAAGCTTTTTAAATTATACTCTCAGATCTTTTGAATCTTCATGTCTGTGTGTGACCGAGATTTGATTTATTTAATGAACGAATCTTTTTCATACTTGAATATATCGAATTCCGTAATTAAAAAATTAAATTTCTTGCGCAATGAGAAAAAAAAATATAATACGGTCTCTACGGCGCCAGTCAGCGAAAATCACGCTCGCCATATGCGCCCCGGCGTCTATTAGACAGTCTCTTTCATCGAGTCGCCTCTCGAGTCGATTGAAAAGTAGTCGTCGCGTAGGTCTATATATGAGCGTGTTTGCTCGTAGACGGGGGTGGGTACATATACACACATACTAGGGTATACCGCCGCTACTTACGTGTGTACTCTAAAAAGGGCTTGATGCAGGCTCTCTTTTTCCACGTGCGCGTCGAGTAGGATTTCTGATTGATGAGGGCTTTGTGCTCGTTTTGATGAACTTTTTTTTTGAGTGTTTGATATACGGGACTTGAAATGAATACGTCTAATAATATCGATGAACGAGGGAAGGGGGCGTTTGGTTATAGCTCTGAGCGATTCGATTGATAGGTGTCATAATAGTAAATTTTTTTTACATCTGTGTTATTATATTTTCTCGCTTGCAGAGAGTCTCTATTTTCAAATCACACTTGTGTTTAAAAAGTACACCAACTTTCCTGAAAACGACCTTATACTAAAAAAGTCTTCGTATAAGCACATTGCCCTATTTAAAAAGGAACGGTCCTGCGTAGCAAGCGAGCTAAAGAGGCCGCTTGGTCTCGCAAAAGTGCCCACATATCCGGTGCTCTTCGCATCAGCGACAACTGCATGTATATACCCCCTGGGCGAAGTATACGCGGGGGCGACCCCTTTGCCTATATTTTTCTCGCGCAGAGAAAGAGCACTTGCTCTTTGTCTCTCTCGGTCGCAATTAAAAGCCATCCGGCCGGTAACGAGTGCCGCTGCGCGACGACTTCTGTTGTTTGTTGCTGCATCAGGTATATATATATATAACAGTGCCGCGAGAGAGCTGCAGCTTCCGAAAAATCGACTGCGTGTTCCATTGTGCTCTTCCTTCGTTCGCCCTCGTTTTTTTCCCTCTGAATTGATTTGCGCGACAGGTCGATTTTTATTCCTCGTCGTTATACATCTGGTGTGCGATTTTTTTTTGGGGCAGAGGTGTTGGATTTTATAAGGGTGTTTGGGTTTTGTAGGAGAAAAAAAAGATAGGAAGAGCGGCTACTGGTCGTTTGAGTCCTGATGGAGTTTTTATAGCGAGCGAAGCTGTTTTTACAGCTAATGGAGTGATTTGCAAACAGGAAGGAAACGAGAGTGCTGGAGTAGCTGAAAATCTATTTTTTTTCTTTTTAAAGAGACTGAAAATTCCATTTCAGCTTTTTATTTTTAAATCTTAAAATAATTTTTACTCGAACATGTCTAGATAAAAATTGAATCTTTCTAACCACTGCTTACACTTTCTGTATAAATTTTCCGCTTTAACATGTTCTTCATCAAAAAAGTTCTACAACTAAAGCTGACATTCTTTCTCCTTGAATTTCAGAGCCGAAAAAACGGCGATTCCACCCACTACGAGGTCTCCGTCGAATCTTCCGTAAGAAGAGTCGAGGCGCGGCTGATGCTCGACTGTCGGGTGGCGTAGGTGCAGGCTCCGGTAGCAGCGATCGCGAGCAGAACGGCGAGCACATGACGCTGCGCGACCGGGAGGAGGTCACGCTGAGGGACCCCGCAGGACGGGCCGAAGAGATCCGCAGCAGGAGCGCCAGTGAACTGCTCACCGAGTCTGGAGAGCGGGATCGGTAAGTTTAAAAAAAAATGTAAATTTTGCTGATTAATTGTTAACTAAGACATTATTTATTTAATAAAAAGGTCCAATGTTAAATTCTTTTATATTATTCCTTAAATTGCGGTGCATAGATTAAAAAAATATATATACAGCCGAACAATTTGGCATGGAACCAGAAGAATTTGTTTTCCACCTTTGTGTTCCTAGAAATTTATGCAAACCGCTCGTTGACCCTATTCTCTTATTATTTTTTTTTTCAAGAAAATGTAAAACTCTTTGCCAAAGAATATATACTCTAAATTTTATTTCATTAAAAAAATTCAACGAATTAAACGGACGATTTATATTTTCAGTCTATTTCTGCGGCGGAGAGGCATCGAGGAGTCATTCGCCAACCTGCAGCGCGGCGGTGTCGGGGCCGTTGGTCAGCTCTCGGTCTCGCACGACAGCGTTTTCCCCGGCGAGGTGGGCCACACTCGGCCGCTCTCGTCCCTCGATATGCACGCGAGCCTCGAGGTTCGTATGGACGTCATGAATTTTCATTCCTCGTCCGTTATATACCGCTTGCTTTTTTTCTTTTTCTTGCTTTTTTTGCTCTCCTGGAGAGTAAAAAGATTGATAGCGATGGTCTGTTCTCGCGCGCGAGAAACGTTGAGTTATATGGCTTGATTCGCTGTGGAATATTTATAGAGCGGTTTATGGAAAAATTTTACGTTTTTTTTTTATATTTTATATTTTGTAATAAGGGAAGGCCAATTAAAATTTTTATCCATCCGTTAAATTAATCGCGAGATTTAGCGAATAGTTATAAGCGCTTTTAATTAATTTGTGTACATTCCATCAGCCGCCGCTTCTCTCGGAATAACGCAATTAAACAGTAGTTTCATAATTAGTATTAGAAAGTGTAAAAATACTCGGCGAGTTGCTTCAAAGCTAGAAAAGAGATCAGCGGGAGTTTTTAAAAGCGTCTGCGTATATGTAATTTAATAATCTTAAAAATCTCGACTCGCATGCAAAATACAAGGAGAGCCGTAGATCAAAGCTAGAAATTCCAGCCTCATCTCGCAAATAATTGGCCGTTCAGCCACGAGTAATTAACCAAGCAAACTTGTTCCCCACCTCGCGAGCTCGAAAAACCTACAAAGAAGTAGAAGAAGAAGCTTCTCCCGAGAAAAACTCTCGTCCGCGCAATGAAAAGGCAATCACCGCGTGCGTCGTGCCATCGTTCCGTTCTGATACTCGAAGAAAGTCGCCCGCTCGCGTTTTCCTCGTTATTCCGGAGAATACCTCACGCATATATGTGTGTGTGTATGTATGTGTACACAGAGATCTATATATGCATTATGCATCGAGCTCTGATGTCTCGGACATGCGAGAGTCAAATTCTAGACGTCCGACTGACTGTATATATTTATAAGACTCATATATATAGCGAGTTTCGATTTTCTTTTCTCCCGCGCAGTCACTTTTTATTTTCTTAATTGATTCGCAGACTTGATTACCGCGAAAACAGAGCGAGTTTTACTCTCGTCGAGGAATAAATGAATAGTTTTACGCGGATTCTTAATCGACGGCTTTTTTTCACTTTACAGCGACGAACGACTAAAGCGTCCACCACTAGCGAGGCAACGGAGCACAAGGACACCCATCCCACTGGCCAGAGGAATCGGATATCGTTGCGGGTGAGTTTTTCTTCGATTCCGCTGATTTTAAGCAGTAGATGCCATTACGTACTCTTGTTCTTACGAGTGATATGCTTGATTTATAGGTGCTGGAACAGATAAAGACGGTCATAGAGAACCGGAATCAGATCTCGGCGACCACGGAAAGCGCGAACTCGCCGCACGTGAGTATTGTTATGTCACTGCTGATGTGGATGACGATGATAGGGTGATCTATTATGTGGTCCCGTTCAGATTGCCTGGTGTGATTTTCGGCTGCGGTTACGTGAGCGTTCGATTGGCTGAAACTCGCGATTTTGTATACTGTGTGTTGAGGGGAGAAATTTAATTAGTATACGCATACGATCGAGATAAAATTGTCATTTTCACGGGCAAACGAAAAGCTGTCGAGAATTTAATTATTAAGGCCTATTATCTGCCATACCAAGTTCAGTGACGCGTTGTTGTCGTTGGGGTCCTTTTCGAAGACCGGTTGCGTAAGAACGGACGCGTGTGACAGCCGTCCGATTGTCCGAGTTTTGAATGCGTATCATAATGCGTTACGTCGTATTATTTGTTGTTGACGTATTCCATTACGACTGCGCTGCAGGCTAGATAACTGCGTGAAATTTTGAAAGGGTGCGTCAATCCCGTCCAGATTCTGCAACAGTTTGTATAACTGCCGAAACGTGCTGATAACTCAACTGACATTACACTCACACTCAATCAGTGCGAAAACCACACGAGACACGTAATAACGAATGCTATATTTCATAATTCACTTTCCTTAACCAAAAAAGAAAAAGAAACGTCGTCACTCAGAAACAAAGACGCTCGTTCCGCTTCCTCGTCACCGCTAAAATAAAAAAAAAAACAGTAAAGCCATCTCACGGAGAGAGCTGCATTTGCTCATATACACACGCGCATTAGTGATTCTCGTTGCGTCTGCTGCCGCTCGCGCACGCTGCCTTCGATTACTCATTATGATTTCCAATACACGCGCGTGTCGTCGTGTCTTTCTGCTTCTCGTCGTCCATACGAATCGTCGGTTTATATTCGATGTTGCTTCTTTTTCTGTCCGCAATTTCGGGATATAGCGGAAAATCTTTCACCGGATTGATTTGGTTTATAGCATCAGGACAAGTGTACTCGCGTCGTTTGTCGCGTTAGGCAGAACAATGAGGATTGACGGGTCGATATTGTTTGTATATATGTACGTGGACACATCGGGTAGCCGGGCGTAATGTTATTGTAGAATGAATTGCGATTCGATGAAGCGCTTTTGAATTGTATAATCTAGTTATGCATAGGTTTATTCAATGCTCGAGAAAACGATGGAGAGAGAGAGAGATAATATTATAATGGATGGCGTAATTCTGGGATCGGAATTATTCAGACGTCAGAGTATGTACGTAATTACTACTCTTAATAACACGTCCAAGTAATCCAAGCGCTATTATAAGATTTTTTTTATTCCTATTATCCGCATGTAAACAAAGAATACCTACCAGCTGTAAACAGTTTAAACGCCGCATCGAGAGGTATCGCAATTTATCATCCTCTCGAGAGCATCGCGTCAAATGCAATAAGCACTTTATCGTGATGAAAAAAAAAACATCTCCATATGAGCAGACCACATACGGTCATCTCGACGCGAAATTTGCGCGACTCTTCTGCAGCGGAATTTCCTGTGCACGTCGTAGCGCGAGTCACTATCGGCAGGAAGAGCGCGCGCGCGCCGCTCGCTCGTTCGCTTGCGAGATAAAGGCGGAAAGTCGACGGCGTATAGCGGCCTCGCGCCAGTCGCGCCGCGGACTTCGTATAGCTCTCGTGTGCGCGCGTTTGTTGTTTGTTTTTTTTTATTGCCGGAGTGAACGTTCAGTCGTCGCTTGTAGTCGCGTATTAGAGGATCGCGATGGTGAAGATGTGAGTTATATAGTTTAGTGAGGTTTGGAGAGTGTCGTCTTTGGAAAGAGTGAAAGTTGAGAGGTACCAGAGATGAAGAGGTTCAGGCAGTTTGTCACGAAGATGGGGGTGAGCTGCGATTGATTGTTTTTTACTAGTACATTCGTGGTGTAATGTGATTTTCTCAGCTTTCAAAAAGTGCGGAGTGAGTCAGAGCGTGAGTGTCGGGACGGTTGAAAGAGAGAAAAAAACAAGTTTGAATTTAAAATTTATCCGTTCATCCTTATCTAACGAGCTAGCATTCGAAATGATGCTTGAAAGAACGAAGAATAATTCACGAAGCTAACCTATTTAGTCAAAAGTTTTACTGCCTGCAAACAGCGAGGTAATCGCGGTGCAATAAAAGAACGTTAAAAATAGTATTCCGACTCGCGGAGGAAAATTTTTACCAAGTTTTAAAACACAACAAAGCTTTCTAGATCGTTTATAATATATATAAGCGACGACGTCGTCGTCGTTTCCTACATTCAAGTATATTGATAAGCATATATACATTTTCAACTAACGATCTCGCGTCATTAAAATTCCAACGCAGACAGTATACACTACATACATACACGAGTTTCACAAAAACGCAGCAATAATTTCAAAACTTTTTTCTCGCGCGCTCGTACAACACTTCAAGCCTATAACACTCTTCCACGAAGCTGAAGCGCACTTCAACACACAGTATATATAGTAAGCGCATCGTTTCGTAATTACATTACAAAGTACAAGAGATGAATTTTTGCATATACCTATAGAGAGAAAATAAAATCAGGTAAACTCTGAACGACGTTCCTGAACGATGCATCATCATCATCACACAAGCGCACATGATTAATTTTTCTAATTAGCCAATGCACAATATCGAAAGTGACGCTGTTCTTTTCTCCCTCTCTGCTGCAGAATCGCTTCGCCAGCCGGGACAGGAGCGAGCGCAACCACGCAGCCGAGGATACACAAGCAAAAGTGAGTAATTCAGCCGACGTCTATATACACGCATCAGCAGAGCGATTACGAATCCTTTGTACACTAAACTCGATTGGTTTCTTTTGACTGCGCGCCGGCTTATGTAGAGCACTGTCAGTCTTTTCTCGGTTTCCTTTATTTATTTCTTTTTTTATTCTCGCTATTGCGATTTACGAGCTGCAGTGTCGCTGTGGTTTAAATGAGAGTCTCTCCTGGCGTGACTGGGCCGCTTGGGAAAGATTGTTTTGAAAGATTCTTTTTTGTATATAATTGCGCTCTGCGTTTGCTTTGGAGAACAACGTTTTTTTTCGGTTGCGACGCTTTTTATTGCGTTCGGAGGCAGTTTTTTTTACGCTGTTTGTTCAAGCTATTATGTATTGTATCCGATGGATTTCGCATATACACACCTTTATGAAGCGTAAATCCGCGAGTTTTCATACACGCCTCGTGCGAGGTGTTACGTAAAAGATAAAATGCCAATAAATTAAGCTCGCGGTTGAAAAAGGCATTTTCGTGATTATCGCGTATAAAGTAGAAAGATTCTGACACCTCCTTGACGGGAGGGAAAAATGAGCTATATAAAAAGCCTATTTTCATATTTATCGAAAAGAGGAAAGAAAAAAAAATGATCGACGCATTAATGGAATTTCACGTTAATAGTCCGCCGATAAAAGTTTTATTGTAGTTTCGTCCGTTTCCAAGTACAGGCCGGAAAAGGCCTTGAAAATCGCCGGAGCGTAAAAAGCGCGCAGAATCGCATTGTTGACGAGCGCACGACAACCTGTAAGATTCGGAGCAGATTTTAGTCACGCTTCGAGTCAAAACTGACTACGACGTCATTTATTTATTTATTGCGTCTTACATTTGTTCAAGACTAATAAAGTTTTTTTTTCTATCAGACTGTATTATACACATAGAAAAAAATGCTCATTGCCTTTAAGAAACAAATGAATAATCAGTATTGATTTTCGAACACATCAACGATCACAATCTAAATATTATCCGCATATTCCCGCCGATGATTCAACAAGCACTGTATATTACACTCGCACAACAGCCGCCGGCAGTATAAAGTAATCACCGATAAAAAAAAACATTTACCGGATAAAATAACACCGCGAAAATTCCCTTCATCCGCAGCGTGATAAAAACAAAATCTTCACAAGCATTGCAAACAAAGACTCATCATCCAGAGAGCACCTCTGCGTTCCTCTCAAATCAAACAAAGCTCGCTCTCGTGTCCCGAGAATCTTTTTCTTCTCCGCGCACGCGACAACCTGTTAGATTCAACCTTGCGTTTTCCTGCAACACACACACACCATGAGTCTCTATTATATATCTATAGGAAAAAAGAAGGTGAGCGAGCGTCTATTATATTAATGCAGGCGCTCCCGGCGGCAAGTCTCCGAGACTTTTTTCCCGTTACTTGGCCCGCGTGTATAAGAGCGCGCGAGAGATGCAACCGTTGCTCGTCGTCGCCGCGGCTGCGCTACTGCTTTTTCGTTGTCGGTATATATACGGCCGCGCTTTACGAGCCTGTAAACGATGCGGGGAAAAAGGAGGATAGTACTGTGCTATGTGGACGCGAGAGAGAGCCTTTGGGGACGTTGACCGGTTAGTAGCTTCTTGTGCTTTTCCGTTTTGTTTTTGCTTTGTGTATGGAGGGGTGTTGTTTGTTTTGCTCGTTAAGGGATGAAGATATTTTCAGCTGGATTTATATACTTGTATAAGCTATAAATGATTTGTTTCATAGTTCGGATGGTATGTTGAGATGAGGATAGTTTCAAGGATTCAGTAGTAGATAAAGGACGAGGTTGGTCGGACGTGTCGACGCGGCTGTTGGTAAGGTAGAACTCGTGCTTACGATTGTCTTTTCCAACGGTTGGTAAAGTAGCGATCTAGTGACGTTCTTTAGTAAATGTAGAGTTCGTTCGTAGATGACTCTGTGCTCTTCAAACTCTCGCAGAAACATGATTTCTCGAGTTTTCTAATAATCGTTCCACTACAATAACTCCATCTCCACATCGATTTCACAATAACAATTAAATCAAATATTTCAAAATTAATTTCATGACATATTCAACCAACAAACTGTTGAATTTCAGTCACACATAATATCCAATGAAAAAAACACAAACTTTTACAAAGCTCAACCACTATAACAAATGCAGCTCGCTTCGATATAATACGTAATCCTCTCTATTCTTCGCAACACAGCGAATCGATTCTCATCGCGCGCGTAACCCGTTCATCCCGCGCGCGCGCGGGTTTGCATCACTTTGTTACTTCAGCAGAGAAGAAGAGATGTATATAGCTCCGCGTAAACCATAAGCACGCAATAGGCCTGCAGGAGTTTCGGTCTTTCTCTCCGCAGTATACTATATAGCTATCTATATATACATCTATACTCCAGTCGAATGCACACAGCCGAGCGGATTCTCCGTAATAGTGGAGCTGAGGAATTACGTAAAGAAGAAATGACCGAGCGTCTTCGGTGAAGCGCGAAAAACGCGAGTCCGTATCTCTCGACTCTCTTTCGCGCGCTACTGCTAGACTTTCGTTCCTGTTTCTGGGTTGCGGCTTTTTTGCAATCGCTATGGTGGCACACTGTGTACTGCTTCGTTCGATCGACGACACAGTTTCGAAAATTGTATATATAGGTATGTCAGTGAATTTTCACTGCGTAAAAAAAAAAATATAAAAATGCAAGAGAGAAATTCAACGCGTATACGCGCATCATCGACAGCAGAGCCGGGATTTTCCACGTTGTAAATCCGTTGATTTTCGCCAGATAGCGACGTGTACACGATGCGCGAGGGTGTGTAATTTCAGATAGATGCGCGCTCGCTATTTTCGCAAGCCTCTCGCGCAATTTTCTGTAATGTTAACGAGAGAAGGTTGAGAGATAAAGGCGGAAGATTATTGTTGATTGCCCGGCTTAGAGATAATGTCGAGATTAAGGAGAATAGTTTTTTTTTTTGGTTGGTCTTACCGGTCACTAATATTATCTAAACTCATTTCAAGTACGAAGAAAAATATTCCAAACGAATAGCGATAAATCGGTTTCAAACTATCCGCGCAATAGTATCGCCATCATAGCTTTTCCATCTAAGCTCCTCGACGACAACGGCGTGACAACGCTCGCCCACACACTGCAGATAAAATACTTTCACTCCTCTTTTTTTCTTCAGCATCGTATGTATAATCGGCAACATTGAAACTGCGCCGTTGTCGATCCATCTTCCGCGTAACGAAGGGAGAAAAAAGCGCGCGATGAGAAACAGAGAAAAATGGGGAGAGAAGTTGCGGCGGCGACTGATAAGGACGTGAAAAAAAAACGGAGGGATGAAAGCTACTCTCGTTTGTTTTGAGAGGGATTATTACGTTATTCTCCTTTCTCCGATAGCCCTCGCCCCGAAAAAAAAGCTGCGACTTTCCAACTCGGACAAAAAACATCAATCACGTCGTGGCAGGAGACAAAAATCGTTCAAACAAAAACACGCGCGTGTAGAATATAATACACAATATAACCGAGACTGCTATATTCCGTACTGGAGAAACGTATTACTGCAGAGAAAATAAGGAAGTCATCGAGGAGTGGAAAAATAGTAGACGAAGTATATACAGAAAGAGAGAGAGGCGGTCGCGGTGAGCAACAGCTGGTGAGCGCGACGTGTGTATATACATATGTGGATCGTCGTCGAGTACAGTTGTTACAGGCTTTTAATACGAAAGAGGGACCTTACGGGTTTGTCGCCGTCTTGCGCGTGAAAAATGATATTCCTAAGTGGCTTTTTTTTGTATTCTAATTGATGCTTCGTGGTGCAGCCTTTCCTTCTTCGAATTTGACGTATCATCGGAGGACGTATCCAGCTGTCCCGAAGTATAATGAATTTCTTCTTGCTACTGCTTTATGTCAGATACGACAGTATAATGTAATAATTAAAAGCCTCTTGGATTTTAGCACAGAGAGAGAGAGAGAGAGGGAGAGACTACTATAAGCTTTTGAAACGAACGGTATCACGACAGAGCTCATGCAAACGCACGCTGCTGCCCTCTCCTTTCACCTATAAGCCGTCTGCGCGCAACCTTTCTCTCTATATCGCCCACCTACACTACTGATATTCTCCGATGTTTTGCCGACGTCCTCCCTCTTTTCTGCGTTGTGTGTGTGTTTTTTTTTATTTCTCTTTGTCTCGATCGAAAACTTCGTCGAGGAGAAGTTTCGCAACTCGCGATGATTATACTCGTCGACAGAGATGTATAGAAAGATGTAGGAAAATTAGTCGACGCCGTTTTTGTACGAAATGGAATTTATTCAATAATTACAAAAAGCGCAAAGTATTTATTAGCGATAAAAATTATCGCATTATTTCTTCGCTCTCTCAATAATAACACAATGTAACACACAAGCCAACCCTCTCTCTCTCTCTCTCTCTCTCTCTCGTTCGCGTTATATTGCAACAGCGGCGAACGTTCACTCATAAAAAGCAACTAATTACGACGGCCAATATCCCGATATATCGCTCTCCGACATCGACATCCTTGAAACCAAGATCGCGTGTACACCACATCATCCGTCTAATTGATAATACAGCTTGGTCGATATAACCTACTCTACAGAGACATTATATATAGTTTGTACAAATAGAACAGAACTGCATATTATGCACACGGGGGAAGCTATAATTTAATGAACTACTCCCGCGCGCACAAAAGTCGAGCTCGCGCGAGAGAGCAGCCGTTGGTTTTCTAACTAATCGCAGTAATTGCAGCAGCGGCAGGCGCGAGTAAAAGTGTGCGCAGGCTGCACCAGCTGGGGGGCATTTATTTAACTAACTTTTCCACTTGCCGCCTCTGTAATCGGATTATACTTAGTCGTATACATATATTTGGCTGTGTAGAGTTTTTCTTTCAAGCCCTCCTGCAGCTACTGAGGAGAAGAAGCTTTGACAGCTTTTGTTTTATTTTCTATATACATATATATAAAGTTGCGCTGCGGCGAGATACTGAGGCCAAGTTTCTTGTCGCATTTAGTTTGCAGTTATACGACGCGATAAGAGCACGCGTATACTTTTAGATACGAATGCAGTTTAACGAGTTTTATCGCGGATAATGTAATATTAGATATTTTAATGCAGCGACGACACGTTAAAACCGGAGCAAGGTGGCGTTTAACGATTTTGAAGAATCGAGCATATACCGATGCCTCTCTGTATATAGATGCAATTGCAAGCGTTCCAAAAGCACTAAATGCTCAACAAAGAAATGACTAAATATATATACATCGAGCAAAGACACTTTCTCAAGCTTCTCACAACAACGAGCCATTCAAGCCCCTTCATTCATCGATCCAGACTGCAGCGCTGCGAAAACAAAGCCCATTTAAGCCGCACCGAAAAACTCTTTCTTCCTCTCCCCTCTTATTGCAATCATCGTCATCATCACATAATCACAATCATCATGGTCGTCGTCCTCCGACCATTAGACCCGACTGCTGTCTTTCCATTGTACATAATACCGCAGCCGTCGACTCTTCCCCCGCGCAATTTCTCTCTCTCTCTCTCTCTCTCTCTCTCTCTCTCTCTCTCTCTCTCTCTCTTCGCACACACACAATTCCAAGCGATACATAGGTGTTTATATAGTACAGAGGATAGAGGCGCAGCACACGCGAGCAAAGGCTTCGTCGGAGGAGCCGAGGCGAACGGCCAAGATCGCGGCACACGGCAGTTTTCCGCTCGCCGCCGTAGCGCTCGGTCGACACTGGCTTAGACACGGCGGGCTTTATATACCTGTATACTACTCGCGCGAGCCGGTTTTTTTTTTCTTTCTCAGTGTGGTTGTTTGTGAGTTTTCCGTGTCAAGATTATATATTGTATACTGAGAGCTGTGAGAGGCTTGTATTATATACACACCTGCTTTTTATTTCGTTTGCACGCAGGGCTGAGAGTGAATTTTTTTGATATACTTTGTATTGCAAAATGGGCATTTGCGATGGGTCATATTATATACAACCGATTTATTCGTTCTCGACGACTGAAAGAAATGTATGTAGGGGAGAATTTTATGTACGAAATTCGAGAGCGTGCGAAATGACGCTGATTAACGCAATTGCGATGAGTTTAATCGGAGTGTATAGCTAAAGTGAGACGAATTGAAGGGCCGCTGGGAAACGAATACGGCAGTCTCTCTCTCTCTCTCTCTCTCGACTGCACTAGTATACGTCAATTGAAGTTGTAATGAATTGTAATGCGTTTTGAAGTTGGCAACGAAATAACGTCGATTGTTTAAACGCGTATATAAAATAATGATGACACCGTGTGCGCGTGAGGGAGAAATTTCAAAAACTATACTGTAAATTCCGGTAAAATTACGGAGTTTCTGAACAAAGAACGTGCGGTACGACGAGTTCATGCGCGCGTGGCGAAACCGCGCGGTAATTTTTGAATGTTGAAATATCTTTCTTTAATATAAAGGACTATTGCGCGATAACCGGCATGTACATCTATATCGGTAGCATCTTTCGTTGGAAATGCCTATTCGCAACGTAATTCGTTTTTCTTTTCTATTGACGCGTATAATAAATTCGCGAAAGTAAATGTCGCGTTTCGGAAAAATTTAAAAAGGGTCGGCGCTCTGCAATTTTCAATTTTACTCGGGTTGCCGCGGCTTTTTAGCTGCAATGCTTAACTGGTACGCGTAAAACTTGAGAGAAATTATGGTAATGACGGGAGTAAATACTGTGCTTATAGATTATTTTACGATAATACATACACTGCAATAATAATTCTAAAGACAAGGAGAGCAGTGCCCCGAAGCTAGAGTATAATGATTTCTTAACGTTTTACGGTTAAAGGGTGGGCAGAGTAATGACTCGAGTATACCGTTAAGCAAATAATAGAAAAAGCCGGTACGAGTATATAGAGACAGAGAAAAAAAAACTCTTGCGCTTAGGGACAAATAATAAATTCGTACAATATTTATTGGGTATAGAATATTTTATAATCAATTATATTATGGTCATTATTTACGGACGAATTCACTTGAGCGTTAAATGAGCGCTGCTTTAATTTGCCACAGAGATTTTAATGCTTTGCCGAAAAAGTGATTTAAATAATTAGAAGTGAAAGCAGCCGAACCGCGCCGTAATATCGATAATAAATCTTCGAAAGAAAAAGAAAGCGCTAATTTGCGGCAAACGTTCATTTATTACGATGCACACTAAAAGCGCAGTGTGTGTTCTCTTCTCTGTGCGTAGAAAATTGCACGGGAGCGTTATTCGAATTTCTCGCGAATTTCGAATAGTATATAATATACGCCTGTACAACGTTTCAGTTGCAAACGACCGTCACACGGATAGTATGTATACCTCGATACTTCACAATTAGATATCAATTATGAAAATTACAACGCGTCCCATTTTGGCATCGATTGCGTGTAGCCACAACGATCTTATCTAAGCAATTTTTCACGTAATATCCTGTCCGAGTAAACCAACATTCAAAAAGAAAAAAAAAGTTTCAGAGAGAGCGCAATTCCACGAGCCATTTTCTCTCGATTACGATATATACATAATTGTACCTATAATAACACGCTTCTAGTATTATTATTTCCGTCTCAAATATTTGCCCTAACCACACGTAACCAGCATTATAATATTCTACATGTACATTGACACAATGAAAATTCGAATTTCCCTCTCGATATCAGAAGCGCGTTCGAATTAGCATATACCACCGCTGAGAGTCGAAGAAATCGCGCAGCAGGAGGAAGCGGAAAAGGCTATACTTTTCCGCGTCTGATGTGTATATGTGTAAATATAGAAAGTAAACAAATTCGATTCAATTTCGCTATAGTGCGCCGGCGGATGCGTGTCTCTCTCTCTCGGGGCCCAAGTGGCCGCGAAGTTGCAACACACAAGCTCCGGCGATTTTCCGCTCTCGAATTTCTCGGATTTATATAATCTGCGCGCGAGTCTCCAGCTGCGATTTGTTAATGAGCCGTTTGCTCGACTCGCGAAAGCTTCGCCGAGAGTTTCGCCTCTTTGGCTTTGATGGATTGGCTTTATCGAATGTTCATATTACGGTTGAATTTATGAATGTCATTTCAAATGCAATATTTACTTTTTTTGTATATAATAATAAGCTAAAGCAATTTCCTGCTTGTAAAATGAAAATATTTTTTATTTTCATCTTTACATCGAAAAGTCTATTGTCGAACACTTCCCATCCGATGTACCTGACAACAAAGCTACAAAAGAAAAAAGAAACAATCACTGCCGTATTTGTCTTCTAAATTGCACACACACATACACACACACACACCAAGACAGCAATCCCCCCTTGCCGACGAATCAATATTTTTCAACCATTTCGCCCGACACAAAAGCGCGCGCTATTTACTTTTTCTCTCCCCGTCCAAGTCAATCGTCGTCGGCAACAAACACTGGTATAGTCGTTTTCTCACGGACGTTTCAATTACTCGCCGTCGCGACTTTTCCTATTTAACTTTCCGCTCGCGCGTCGCAATATTTATTTTTCCTCGTGTCCCATATATATATATATATACATACACTGCACATAATATCCGTGATGCCGGATTTTTTGTGGGTCACATTTTGGCGGCAAGAAACATATATCACCAATCGTCACGAGTTGAGAAAAAAATGTATAAAACGAGTCGAGATGAGAAAGAAAGAGCGCCGGGCAATCAGAGCGAATCGCGCGGATCAGCGAGATATTATACTCTCGATCTCGCTAAATTAGTATATACTTCCAAGCTGACGCTTCGCGCATGACAAGATGCAGTTCAGAAGCGCATTTCGCGCGAAAGTCTTTTGTTTTTTGTGGCCCCGCGCTCGATGAGACTTTGCGGTATTATGGATCGCACTGTCTTTTGGATATATTCGGATGCAGTAGTATACGGACAACTTTCTCCTATGGGATTAGAAGAAATTCATGAGGATCTCTTTTTTTTGTGTGTGTGTATAGGTATTTTATTTATTCGTCACGTGGAAAGAGAGCTGCGCGCATTGAAATTTATCGTCGAATGAATTATTCAAAATACTCTCGAAATAATTGAAAGCCCGCTGCATCGTATTAAAATAACAAAATCCACGGCACTGCGTATATACAGATACATGTAAACCTCGCGCGTAATATAATAAACAGCATCAGTCAACGTTATTCTCCGAAATCCACAGAATATAATACACACACACACACACACAACAAGCGAGCGTAAAAATGCACACCCGCTCGGCCATAAACCACAATAACATCAACGTCAATCTCTCTCTCCCTCCCCTGAAAAATTTCTCATCCATTCCACGCCAAAGAGCAGAGCGCATCCGCATAAATTATCTCTCTGGAAAAGAACGCGTTATATACAGAGAGAAAAAAGCACGCGACACATCCCCTCTCCATTTATTATTAAAACCGGAATAATTCGTCGGCAGCGCAGTATTGTGTCGCTTCGCAGCCGAATGATTTCGAAAAAAAAGGGTAGAGAGAGAGAGAGAGAAGAGCTTGGTTTCATGAAAAACACGCCGAGTGTAACGCGACGACCGCATATTTTCAACGGCGGCGGCGGCGGCGGCGGCGGCGACACAATGCCGCGGAAACGCGAGCGTGCGCCACATTTCCGACATCCTCCTAACACCGATGCAACGCGCGTGTCACGTTCATGCGCCGTTAATTACGAGGCTCTCGGGCTTCCCATTTTTCATCTGTTCGTCGTCTATTTGTCACCGCGCGGCTTTTTTTATTTCGGGCGTGCAGCCGGTATTGAGGTTATTATGACGAATTTCTTTTCTTTTTTTTCACGAGGGTTATTATAGTCTATCTGATTAAGGATATCTTGTATTATATCCAATGAAAAAAAATCGACCAAATTAATACGTTAACCCTCGGAGGAAACTGCTGCACTGCACACGTACAGCCTAATTACGTCCGAAGCTCGCGCGCGCCTTAATTTTGCATACGCCACCGCTATACTCCGAGAGCAATTACATTGTTCCCTCCACGCCTTTCGCTATATACTCGCGCTCGTGGCTTTTTATTTTAATTAACCTTGATGCGTCGCGTCTCAATTTCGAGAGACTTTCTCAGGTCATTAAGTCGCAGCCATGATTAACTATATACTTTGTGCGTATATATATATAACGCTCTGGCAAGCGAAAACAACTTGTATACTCCGTGCCCTATTTCTCGTCTCTCTTTAGTGCTTTTTATTTTCTTCCATACACACACACATACACGTGAAATATGAATCAACGCGCGTTATCTCCAGTTTCTAGAAACGGTGGGTGTCTCCGCGAGTGAGAGAGAGAGAAAGATTGTCAAAACACCCACGATTCGCAGGACGATGAGGCTTTATCTCGCGAGCGTTATTTCGAGCGATATTTATGCGTTATAATACACACTTGACACAGTTCCGCGAGACTTTTGCGATTTATTCGTTTTGGATTTCTGCCTTTCGACCAGTGCCGGAGAAGCAGGTAGAGATTTTTTTCGCTGCATGAAAATTCATTACTTCTGATTGCACATTTTCATTCGTACACATGCGAGAGCCACTCCCCCGAGCAGTGCGTGTAACGCCAGATACGCGTTTGAAATCTTAGCTCTCGGAGACTTTTACTTTTGCTTCATACACATCTAGATTTTCCACCGTGCAGTGTATCTCTGCAGCGTTGTCTATATATATATAGAGAAAAATGATATATAGCTATATTCGATTTAGACGTATAGTCGAACGCGTATGTATACATAATTCCGTGACTGCTTTCGCGCGCGACCGTTCACGCTTGATTAAACGAACAATAATTCTCTGACATTTGTAAAAATAATATTAGGAGAGAGTATAGAGAGTCATGCTGTCGGTGCTTCTCAAAACATTGATGCGCTTATCGAAATCCGTTAAATCACACGCACAGATATATGCACGTAAATTGACTCATCGCTGTCGCTCAGCGGACACAACGCGACATCCGCGTGTATATAGTCAGCGGCTTCAAATGGAAATTAGTACAGTTATGAAGAGATGTGACGCGACGTTTGTACATCATAACGATTTCCAGTTCGCTAAACGCGTTAGAACTGCTTATTAGACTGATTTGCATATAGTGCGATCTTTGTGTGTGTATCGACGCTTGAATTTCGAGTACAAATTGACTTTATGAAATTTCCGGAAGTACACGCTTCCTTCCGATCAAATGTAATTTTATATAATTTCATTTAAAAAAACACACATAATAATGTAACACAAGCGTCGTAAGAGTGTATACTCACGGAAAGTAAACCTCGACAGGCATATCCCACAAAGCCAAACCATAAAAAAAATCTCCTCATAACTATATAAAGCCGCAGAGCTTCTTCACATGATGTCTAACGGTCCTCCCGCAACGGGGCGCTCCGTCAATCGTCAGTTGGCGAACGAACTCTCCATACATACATAATACCTATACCGCAGTAGAGATTAACGGCTTCTCGTATATAACCCCCACACATCCTGCTGATGATCGATCGCGCGTTTTAATTGCGGAAAAAGAGGCGCTCGCGTACAATCGATATAGTATATACCGATTCGAATTTCCCGCGCGTAGCATCAAAAGTGTGTAAACGCGCGGCATCGGTTTGATCGAGTGACGCCGTTTTGTTTGATTGGCCGTCTCGATATTCGAGCTTTTCCTTTTCCTTTTTTTTTTGTTGAATTTTCATCGGCGACTTGTTTGGAATGTTTCATAAAAATTGAGAGCCGCGTTTTAGTGCTAGAGCGAATGACGGATTGTCAACTTTCTTCCGAGAGGTAGTAAAATTCAAGCGGCTGAAATATCATTACGCCGTCAGTCATTCTTCGAGCTGCAGGCGTCATCTTTAAAGTTTGCCTCATCGGACACAGTTTCTCGAGAGAAGGAGCTGCTGCTGACTTTCCCGCGAGAAAGAGACTAACCGGGTCAAATTTTCACCTTCGAATAATAATAATAATAATCTAAAGAGCCTCTTCCTACGCGACGATCGACCCAGTTCTTGCGTGTAATCCAGTTTTCAAAGAGTGTAATATTCGAATATACATAAAGTGAGAGATGATGACGAACGAAATAATGTTTTGTCCTCAAATATCAAAATTGGCTTGCTTCGTATAGTAAGAAAAAAAGTCAATCTCGTCGTTCAAAATAAAAAAAGACAAGAGTATATACATAATACGTTCAGTCCTTGCCCAAGCGCCGTATACGGCATCTCTTCTCTCGCTTTGGTCTTTCGTAATTCCTCGCGCGAAATCGCACTCCTCCTCCACCTCTCCTAATGACGATAATGGCAGTCGACGACAAAACGTAGTAATAATTCGTGTATGGCTCGGCCACCACCGCGTGAAAGGGGAACGGCACGAGTATTATGTATATATGTCTATAATACTGTATGTCGATGTGTGTATATGGTGGTCTGGATATCCCGTGGGCGCGCATGGAAGAGACTGCGGTGAGCGCGTGGGCTCGTGAAGGCGACGTGGAGCTTCTTTCTTCTTTCTGATTTTTTTTTTCTTGAGATCTCTTGGCTTTTGCGGCGACTTCCTTTTGCGGAAATGGGTTAGCTATTTTTTTTTAGTTTTAATTGTAGCTCTGATGCGGAATCGGGGTCGAGAGTTATCAAAATGGCTGCATAGTAGTTTATTAGTAATAAGGATGGGTTGGTATTCGAGGCTTCTGATATATAAAATTCCGTGCGAATGATCTTTTGCGCGATTATTTAAAGAGAAATTGAGTAGAATATGTAGAAATTCTATACGTGAAAAAGTGAAATTTCGAAGACTGCCAGTAGTAACAGTCGAATACAGCCGGCCACACGTTTTTAACAAAAAAGAATCTGAAAAAAAATAAATTTCAACACAGTAACTACTATTTACTTTACTCGCACACAAACTTTCCTCGAAATCAGCGAAATCTCGCGAAAACCTACTTCTCCACCTACATTCGGAAGCACAAACGTTCTTCTCTCTATATCTCTCTCTCTCGTTGACAATAAAACTCCAGCGCGGCGCCTCTATCCTACCAAGATTTCCGGATATCCTCGAGAGCTGCCGCTCGTGCTTCGGGTTGCAAAAGCGAAAAGCCGCCGCTGCCGCCGCGCGCTAGAAAGTGTCTGATGCTCCCTACCAGACGGTCTTTCGGTTGCAAAAATGCGCTCTTGTGCTCGCGAGTTGATTCACCGCTCCTAATTAGGCTTTTTGCAAAAGCGAGAGTCTTTCCGAATTGTTGCTCGCAGAGATTTAAGAGATATACAATATTCTCGCGGGTTTAAGCTTTCTTCTTCTTCTTCGATGAATTTATAATTTCTCATTTCGAATGCGTCGAGACTTGGCGTTTTCGAATTGCGTAAAACATAAACGATCAATAAACGTTATTAAAACCTATCAATTACACAAGCACATCCGACACGCTATTATGAGTTGAAGAATAAGAAAAATTCACAGAATCATCGCTCATCAAGAAAGTAGTAGTCGGTCTAAAGCAAGCAATGAAGCGCACGCCGAGTTCTCCACAGAACAAAGAAAGAAACACATTGACGGCCGGCGGAAGCGCGTAAAAGAGCGAGAAAATTGCGGGTTTATATATATAGGCGCGGCGGCGAGCAAGTCACACAAAGCGCATAATCGATGTCAGCCGTCGAGAGGCTTCCTTCGACTCTATCTTCTCTACACACTGTATATATATACTATCGGCGTGACGATGCTCCGTTCGAAGGTGGAAGGTCGCGTGGGAAGTGATATCAAGATCGCTCGAGGCGATGTGCATGTGGGAAAAAGGGGCACGATCGAGATGTTGCGCTTCGCGGTTTTCTTTTGCGGAGAAATCGGGAATATATATATATAAGGGAGCGAAACTATATTTATACTTTGGCGAGAGGAGAGAATATAGCTTCTTATTGTTTTTCGATATTTCGACGGATATAGCAGTTTGGCACGCGAATTTTTGTTTACGACTTTGTTTACCTTGATGGCTTGTTTCGTCGGTCCTCCATAAATATAACTTGGGAGACTATCTATTATAGCAAATTGATTTTTACACGAAAATTTATCATCAGCTAGTTTCTTTGTTCGCAAATTAATCGAGGAAAATGAGAATCGCGTGTGAAAGAAGTTTCATCGGCCTCGGAGCCGTCGGTACCAGGAGCACGAGAAACTTCGCCGCTGCATTATGACGATATCAATAACTCTATATCCGTTGAGCTCTATAAACCCTTCGCGTCGCTTTGACGATCGATCCCACTGCGACGCATTAGCAACGACCCCTTCGACCTTCGACTATATAGTACTAATCTCGCAAGGATTACCAGGAACTTCGTATACGTATATTATACCAATTGTTTGAAACACGATGTTTTACGATTAAGGAAGTGTCGTAATTCAAGAGTATACGAGAGCTGCGTTATTTATTTATAACGGCGCGGCTTTCACTTTCGCGAATTTCCAAATTAAACTTATTACAATTGATATTGGATTTAGCGGCCGTTATTCACGCCCACTAGAATTCATAATTGTCTGTATACATATACACTCGCTGCGAGGAAGAGATCCGTTCATTGATAAATTATCTAATCCCGTCTGGTCGTATTCTATATGTAGCGTTCTATATAACTCGTATATAACAACCGTCTCTGCGCGAATTGTCTAAATTGGGATCTTGAATTATCGTCGATATAACCCGAACGAATCAATTAAGAAGCGGGAAAAAAATCTATCATATACTGTGCGCGCAGTAGCAGTTTGAAAAAAGCCTGAAAAAGCCCACACAACGGACTTTCCTTATCTCTCTCTCTCTCTCTCTCGCTATAAAAACCAGTCACTCAATGCAAATTCCGATCGATAGCCGAGAGCAGCTTTGCGAATGTATATATATCGAGCAATGAAAAGTCGCGCAACTAGTTGTATATATATCGGGGCAGTATATAGCGATAGCTGGAAAAGGAGCAGCGATTGATTGGAAAATAAAGTTATATATAAATATACACTCCCTTCTCGTTATTCAAAGCTGCGAGGACGACGTCGCCTTTTTCGGCTGTCGCGAGGTCTTTCTTTATGCTTATTATGAGCTGTATTTAGATATATTATTGACTCTTGTTATTTATCGCTGTGATAGTTCAATTAATTGGATTCGATATGATCGAAGGTTCACTCTCACGTCTTTTGGGGGGCATCAATCGAAATGAAAAGCATTGTAGGCAATTTCGTGTATATAATACAAATCTCTTTCAATCCACAAAGAAATCTCGAGCATCGTCTCTCCACAATATGAAGTAGAGACACTAGTCCAGCGCATCAAGCGCTTATTACAATCGTCTCAAAGAGAAGCTCGTAAACTAAAACTAAAAAAAATGGTGGTATCTCATCGAGAGAGCAGCATCTCCTCGAACATCCGAGCGATAATCGAGCAGCTGAACCTCAACCCTGTGGAACGTCGTCGGCTCATAGAGTCGCGGAGCACCGGAGATCTCAAGCTCAACAACAAGCAACATATCCACCAGCATCAGCAACAAAAACACACAGCTTTGCTGGTGGAATCGGTAACGAGGCCTCGAGTGACGATAGGCGTATACGGTTTGCGTCAGGTCGACAACAAGAACCAGGAGCGGAATATCGGAAAGATCGACGTGAATAATCAACATGGCTTGAAAAGTTTACAGAGCATCAAGAGCATACAGAGTATACAGAGTCTTCAGAGCGAGAAGAGAAAAGTTGTGAGGAGGGTTGAAGCCAGGACAAGACAGAGGATACCTCCGAGACTCGAGGTTGACGAGGTAGCTTTTGAAAAAGAGTATATAGTGATAATTCTCGAAATTTTCGCGTACACGTGTGCGAAAGTATGAAAGGTATCGATCTATGAAAGTAATGTTCGTGTATATACTAGGTAAATTTAAGAATCGAAGCCTTTCGCGTAGACGCGGCTTGTGTAACGCGAACAAAGATAAGTTCAAAATCTAATAATGTGTCTTCTGATAAGCCGCTTTACGTTGTATACCAGCGCACGTTGCATATTCAATGACAATTTCATGACTCAGAAAATGTGATATTCGAAACGTACAAGAGGTGACAAAACGGGCGCGCCAATCATTAAAAAAAACACCGCAATTAGAATATCCGAATGTATGTAGGAAAGAAAGTATATTCTTATCTCTATATTATACTCTCGCGTATAGATGTAAACAGTTCGTTCGCACAGAAACAAATGCTCTCGCGGCATAAAGCGAAGTATATCACGACGATTAAATCTCTCTTTCTCTCTATTCTATCGTAGAAAATACAAAGTAGTATAGTCGCAGTAATGAATACATACTCGCAAGCCGCCAGTTTTGACTTCCTAATTGCGCTTTACGACTCTCGCGCATTTCATCATTTTTCTTCTACATCCACACGGGGATCTCTGTATAAAATTACACTCGCCACGAGTATATATACATATATATACACAAGTCTTCCTCGTCACCTTATTCCTATATATATACGTTGCACAACAAGAAAAGCCTACATGGAACTGGCACCTGTAACCGGTCTCTCTCTCTCCTCCTATATATATATATGTATACAACCCACCGTCCATCCACTAGACTAACTCTGTGCAGCACACTCTCCGCTTATAAACCGTTAAACGCCGCCGAGGTTCGCACGGCCGGCTGCATTAAACGAGAACGCGAGGCGTGTGCAGACCGGCTCTCTTGGGAAAACTCTATGCCGATCGTTATGACGAGTTTGTTTATGACGTTTCGAGGATGCGGGATATGCCTTTTTTTTCTCTTCTCGAATCGAGCGGGATTTTCCAGTTTTTTTTTTCGAGATTGTATATTGTGGGAGAGCTATTTTTTTTTATTGCAAACGTATAAAGTTTTCAGGTGTTTAACGTTTGGTTGGAGACGCGGTTATTGGGTTTGTCGTGGAAATTGCCACACTTGGCGCGGTGCTTTCTTTATGAGAAAATTGCGCGTTTATTGAAGTCGCGTTTCGCAATGCCGCGAGCAAATAATAATAATAATGATGATAGTAATAATCGTAGTAGTAGGGAATAAAATGTAAGCAACGCCATACTTTCCCACAATTAAAAGTAGAGTGAAACTGCTGATCCTATAAATATATCGGTCGCACACAACGAAAGTGTTCTTTTCTAATATTGTGCGCTACGCCGCTGAATTGGAGAACTGTCTAAATGACTTATTTTTTACGATATAATTGCTCAGGAAACATGAATAAAGACATCTATGAAGTATACGTTTATATCAAATTGATTTATATTAAACAAAGCGTTTGTTATTCTTCCTTGTCACCTCGAATATCGTCGATATATCGAGAATAAACAAGAAACGCGTATCTATGATGAAAAGCAAACAACAGGCTAATAAAAATACGCAGTAAAAGAAACCAATAATATAATCACACAGACGCACTCCTATAATAACTGACATTTTGTTTGTCCACGCAGGTCCCGAGGAAGGATGCGCCCACGCCGACGAGCAACAACAACTCGTCCATCATCACCGAGGAGCCAAGCTCGCCACTCAAGGAAGATCTTCGTACGTATAACATAAGCAATTGATCGTTCAAATCCTGAAATCTTCAGTAAAAATCAATCGTCGTCCGCAGGAAATCCACCAAACACACATACACACACGTGGAATTAGTCATTTACGTCTGCAGCGCACATCCGGTCGCTGCTTGTTTACGCTTTATACAGCTGTGGTGGTGGCCGTTGTCGTCGTTATAATTAATACACGGGCTCGTGGTCGCACCGGCAATTAACGCACCGGGCTTTCGCGCGAAATCGGCCGTAGGTATACATTATACAAACGCGTGAGTGTGTGTGTGTCTCCCTGTACAAACGATTCGAATTTACGACGCGGTATATCGCGATGGGGCCACTCTTGACACAATTGGCGACGATTGGAAATTCTGCAGCGCAATCTGTGATGACCTGATTACACGCAGGAGGAGGGACACACCGTGATTTCCTGATGATACTGCTATCGATTCGAAATTTAGCTAGTTTTCATGATTTTTTTCGTTGTTGTTGTTTTTTCATTGTGTAAGAGATTTCTTCCGATGGCAAGCCGGCTCTTGAGTTTCCGAGATAAAAAAAGAACATGGCGCTTTCTCCGGGGCTTTTTTTTTCTTTATTATTGTAGCATACTTTCACATCCCTTTGAAACTAGTCGCGCAGATATCATCTATAAGCCGCGAGATATACTGTAACATTTTTGCATGCCGACTGTTCTAATTGCTCCTTTGAACGCGCGTGTACACGGTGTTATAGTGCGTACGCACATGTTTTCAAAGTTTATTTTGATATGTAGAAAAAGGTCGAAAAAATATACTTGTTTCTGGGGACTACATTCCGACCTACATCTGCAAATATCCATTTACAAAATACCATCCACTCGATTCGTTACGAAATATACTTATCGATTTTTGTCTTCCACAGCGGAACTGACGACAGCCAGCCTGAACCACACAGCAGCCCTGCACCGCATTTCGGTTCGCCCGAAGAATCGTCGACCACCACGTCGTTCCGGTTCGCAGTCGAGCAGCAGCATCAACAACACCTCGTCGACCTCGTCGAACGGTCTGCCGCGTATCGACAGTATCTCCGAGAACTCGATCGACACGTTGGACAGCCTCGAAGCAATGGCCCCACTGGCCTCGGACTCAGGACTCGGCAACTCGACTCGAGTGGACTCGCCGGCGCCGCCGCTCACACCTACGACTCCGCTGCCCGAGACCCCGACCTCGAGCAAGCCGATACCGATCCTCAGGAAGTCGTCGAGCCGGTTGTCCAGGAACTCGGAGGTCTTCGAGGAGCTTGAGGCGAAATTACCGGTTCTCAGGAAACCCGCTGTGTCTCCCGATAGTCTTGATTCCAATCTTGACTCTAACTCCAGATCCAGCGCCGATGTGCTGGACATCAGCGATGACAACCTTGTGAAGGCTCTGCCCAAGCCCACGCCTAGAACGGCTTCTTCGGGTTCGGATATTTACGAGAAGTCCGGCATCCCGGCATCATCTCCTCGACGCAGGTTATCATCCAACAGACTGTCCAAGTCGCCGGACAGCCTGGAGAGCAACTCGCCGGGATGGCTGACCAAGTCCAGCGAGGGTTTCGACAAGCTGTCGGACTTTGAGCGCGAGAGTAACAACGGCAATGTCAATCACAGCAAACCGGTGGCTGCGGCTCGCCGACTTCTTCTCAATCCGATGTCCAAGTCGCAGGAACGAGTCTGCTGCAGCAAGTCCGCCGACAGCCTCGAAGCTCTGGAGGCGCTCAACAGCGACGACTCGATGGAACGTCGAAGGAGTAGCTTCGAGATCCGACCAAGGAGGAACCAAGTGCACAAAATCATGTCCAAATCGACCGAGTGCTTCGACACCACCCTCGTGGAACACCAGCAGCTGGTCATCAAGGCCGAGGAGAAGAGGAAGAGAGCGAGTGTCTCGGAGGTTAACCTGTCGAGGGGCAGGCATAACAGCTTGCTGAGCAAGTCTAACGAGAGCTTCGAGAAGATCGACGTTCAGCCGAGTCACGAGGAGAAGAACGAAGCTGCCCTGGATCTCGAGAAGGTCAACAGCTGCTGGCGAGGGAACAGGAGGATGGCGCACTCGTCCGAGAGCTCGGACAACCTCGACCTCGACGAGAACTGCAGACTGGAGAATCGAGCCAAGGCCAGGCGCTCGACTCCCAAACGACTGAGCAGCGGCTTCGTCGACGAGCAGGAGAACAACGTGGTCCTGCGCAAGTCATCCTCCAGGCTGCAGAAGAGCTCCGAGAGCTCCGAGCTGGGTAGCACGGATACCCTCGACTCGGAGCGTAGGAACACGATGAAGTCGTCCGACAGCGACGAGACGCTCGACAGCCTTGAGAAGGATCTGCAGAGCCAGCCGGAGCAGGACTGCAAAGACGAGGAGACGACCGAGAACGTACTCGAGCGCCGCGAAAAGGCCAGCGAAGAGGAGGAGGAGGATGAGAAGAGCTCTTTCTGGCAGAGACGCGCCAACTCACAGGAGTCCAAGGATCTGGACATCCAGCTGCTGGCCTACACCCTGGTCTCGCGCATCCAGGAGAACGGTAACAACGAGGACCGAGACAACAACGAGGAGAACCATCTCCATCAGTATCACGAGGAGGAGAGGACGGGCAAAAGCATAAGCAGCAGCTCGCCCGTCGTGGTCTATCCCAAAAAGAAGCAGCAACAGAAGCAGATGCAGCATCAGCAATCGAGCTCCGAGGACAACAAGACCTTGAGCTCGATCAACAACTTGCTGAGCAGCAAAATGGACGAGGACCTGCAAAACATGCTCAACGGGAACATATCCGAAGTGTCGACCGACACCAAGAGCTTCAAAGAGAAGCTAATCATGTTTGAGAAGCTTGGAAAGTGAATTCGTGTGATGATGATGCGTAATGTTTTTTTTTTGCGTTTGTTTTGAGAGTTGCAGCCGGCATTTTTTCAGAGACTGGCGTCGTTCGGAATTTGACGGGTGACACTCGATGAATCGTGTGTATGCATGAGATTGCGCACTGCTTGTGTTTTATATTTTATGATCGTGAATGCGAAATTGTACATTTTTTTGGAGCTATTGTATAGCCAGGATTTTTCGAAAATTTTGAATGTTGCAAAGTTTTGAAAAGTTGTAAACTTTTATTTGTTGGACAGGCGTGCTGAATATTCTTCCCGTCGCTCGATAATTGCGAGCGCTCGCCAGTCTCTCTAACGATATAATGATGATAATCGAGCGCCTATGTAAAGATTTACACTCAATTATAGACTATAATAATGTATATGTACGAGAAATGTTAAATTATTGTTTATACTATGGAGCGTGGATGTGTCGCTTGAAAATCTTGAAAAAATCAATTTTTTCGTACTTTTTGAAATACGTAACGGCCTTTGTATACGTGCGTTCTTTTGGCAAACTCGTCGATCTTTACTGTTTGGCGTATCATATTTTGAAAGACGTTTTATTACATTTTACGTATCGAGTATGGACTTTTTGATAAGCATGAATTAAGATTGTACTATCATTTAAGTAATAGCAGATGATCTTTCAGTAATTTTATTGCGAAAGAATTCAATTTTTTAAGATTTTCACTTGACGTTCTCCTCCTTAAGTTATTTGTTTTAAGTATTCGACGTTATTCGTTTTTTCTTTTCTATTAAAACAAGAGATATAGGATAGCGATTTCTCGAAGAGGTCGCCGATTCGTGTGTACAGTAGTTCAGTTCACATTTAGTATACCTACATGTATGTACTCGCAGTATCGAATTTTTTCTCAATAACTCTTTTTTCTTTTTTGTAAATAAAAAATACGTGTAAAGTGTTCTCTCTGTGTAGTGGCTTAGGACAACCAATTGTAAAGATATTCATTTTTTCGAATTATTATAAATTAACAAAGCAAAAAAAGAAGTCTCGGCGAAATCTTTTAAGCCTCAAGTGCCTTACACATGAGCTCGCAAGAACTAAGAGAGAGAAAGAGAAAGCGATGAAGAAAAAAAAACAGAGCAAGGTGAACAAAAAACGTGAATTGTAATCGTCTTAAAGCGATAGATCTCTTAAAAAGTTAACAAATAACTAAAAATGTAACAATCTTAGGAGCTTAGAGGTTCAAATTCATGATTGTTAGAAAATACGGTTTCGCCGATTTTTTTTCTTTGAATGTAAATAAAGCTGCCATCGCTATAACAGTTTGAATATTATTTATTTAATCCTTTAGTCTTTATTAGACCCACACTCATCATCTTAAAATTACATTTACAAAATATCTTACAGATACGCACATTGCACAATCTGAGAGGAATTCAAGTAACTACAAACTGTCATTCTTACAGAGTATACAGACGATGAAGTAAATATAGTGCGAACACGGGTGATGTTGCATCGGAAATGCTGAAATAATTAAATATAATTAAGAACGCTAAATCAGTAGTTTTTCTCAAACTACAGAAAATGCGTTTACGTACATTTTTTGTGTGACATTTTAGTTCGTAAATTTGAAAAATGTAGAGTCACAGATTTTATTGCGTTGTCTCATGTAGAATAAGATGATATCAAAATTTTTCTAGCGAATTCTGCATTTTTCTAATTTACAAAAACTGTGCGCGAGTTTTTTCACTAAAAAAAAGTAGAGTATAATCATGCTTCGAAAAGTCGAGATGACTGGAAAAAAGTAACAGATTTGGTATCACAGGATGTCTCTCGGCTTTACATTTTATCCGCACTCGCTGTAAAAATTCTTTGTGTACAAAAAGGGAATGTATTACTAGAAAAAGCTTTCGGGATCGTGCTTGACATGTCGTTACTTTTGAAGTACGCTTATTTTGTACAAATCTCCATCTAAAGTTTTTGAGAAACGAAATCGCCTCCTGATAAAAACACACTTGTTACTTTAATTCTGAAAAGCATTATTTCGAAATTGCTGTTTTCTAACATCAATCGTCAATCCCTTTATCTTTTTTTTTCCTTTTAGCAATGTGCAAAGGTAATCACCAAATTATTAAATATTCGTTTAACGAAAACCTAAATTATAAAGAAAACACGTTTACACTGTTTGGAATCAGATAATAAATCAGATAATATCTGTTTTTCATTAATAAAACTCTTGTAAAGTATTTAAAAAAGATAGTTTGAAGATCTCCAGAAAATGATAAAATTTATTTTGATATAATGTACCAAACGAATATCTAAAACTTGATTTCATCAACCATTTCATAAAACTTTACATTTAGGTTTTTTATCAACAATCAATAGGATCAAAACTTCATTAAGAGTACTCCTTGTTGATTTGTACACCCAAATCAATCTATTTCCAATTATAATTTTTAAATGTAAATGCGGCTTTAAAAAAATTGTAATTTTCAGTCAATTATTGGGCTTGATTAAACCACTGCTAAACTAGTATACCAATTTTTGTGAAAAGTTAAATTTGCTAAAAGCGAGTCTCGGTAAAACAACAACCACAAGTTCATGTACGACTGTATAAATTATGCCTAATGTACAAACAGTAATTCAAGTCGATTTATTTCAAAGTAAAATGCAATTTCAGATTATAAAATTATATCAAATCATATATTATGCCTATCAATCAGTAGTAATAGATAATTAAATAATACTATCACTTGACCTTATTATGCGAATCTCAACAGCATTCGTTTACACTATGCGGATACTGAGTATTACTACTGACTCCTCTCATCATCATCATCATTAAATAATCTTCAAGAACACTTTACCATTTCTCAAAAGCCCAAAAAGAAGAAAGCAGGGCAAAATCACTTTGGAGCACTCAGCAACGAAGTTCACAAAAAAATCATCGAAAAAATAGAAATCAGAAAATCACAGCTCGTCGTGCACGTCAACGCTCTCGTTATTCGGGTTGCAAACTGCAGGTGATTGAAACTCCATGGCGTACTCGCACCTGTTGGGCTCCGAAACGGACAGCAATTGGTTCTCTTCGCCGCACTTAAGGGTAACAATTGTCGACCTGGCTGGGCCATTCCAACAAGTCAGTCCACGATCGTATTTGGCTTTGGTATACCTGCTGCTGCCCTCGCCTCCGATCCAGTCATTCCACAAACCCAGACTGACTTCGCTACCGCCGGACTTGGAACGCTGCGTCGCTTTGCCGAATGGACACAGGCTGTAGATGTACTCAAGATCAGTAAACTCGAAGCACTCACCGTCGAGAGCGGCGAATTCCTCCTCGGGACCGTAGTCACGCTCAACACGTTCCTCGATCTTGCGTATTTCATTCTGCAGATCGTGCACGGCACGCTCAGCTTCCTGAAACTTTTCGCGCGCTTGAGTTGCCTCGTCTATGATGGCTTGGGTCTCTTCGTCGTACTGAACGGGGGCTGGTTTCTCGGGCTCGTGCTGTTCTTCGGGGGTGATGTCCTCGACTTCACCCGGATGACCTTCCTCTTCGAAATCTATGTCGTGCTCCTCTTCCTCATGACCCTCCTGAGTTTCTTCAGATCGGTGTTGCTCTTCGTGTTCTTGGTTCTTCTGCTCATCTTCGGTTTTATGCTTCTCAGCTGGTTTAAAGATACCTGAGAAATAACGTTTGCGTTAGTTTATCTAATTGTTTTAAATAAATATTTGCTGGTAAATTGATCATATACATTATTCAGGTCATCAACGAAAAGCGAATATGAACGCTGATTGAATATTTCCCATCCCATTATTAACTTATTCTATTATAGGCCACATCATTAGAACAAACATTGGAAATTGAAATTGATTCATTAATAGTTCTCATTATTAAATTACATATAGAAGCTTGTTTATGGAACAAAATCCATTACCTCGTTTGAATAATGAAATTTTAAACTGTTAAGTATTAAGAAAATAAATCTAACCTTTTTCTAACATAAGGAATGGCTTTACATTAGTCCAAGCAGAATCCATGAATTCTTGCATGGTGAGTTCTTCTTGATTGCTAAGGAAAAACAGTGCCTCTTCTCTGCTAACTTCTCCATTACGATCCTTATCGAAAGTAACTCTGGTTTGTAATTCAGCTATTGTAATTGTTCCACTGGAATCGGAATCCAGCATTTTAAAGTACTCTTCAGCCTCATATTCAGAAATTTCTTTCTCCTCTTCCTGAGTGTCATCAGTCTGTTGCTCTGGCTGTGGAGGTGGTTTGTACTTTTCTAAAGCTACTGTTTCACGTTCTTCAGCCCTAGTTTTAATGACTTCTCTTTCCTTTTTGGACAGCTGAGCTTCTTCGAAGTCAGTTCTTAGTTTTGTTAGTGTAGCCTGGTTTTCAGTTTTCAACTGTTTGCCACGCTGGACATATTCTAAGCGGATTTTGTTGCCCTTCTTAGCTAATTCAGCAACTCTTTGGGCTTCAAGCCAAGCTTCTCGCCCTAATTCATGGCAGTTGTCTACGCATCGAGCATCAGACAAATACTCATCGCTAGCATCACAGCAATCGCAGACTCCATCATTTACCCTTGACGAAGGAATATAAGCTGCTTGGTGACCTGAAAAGGATGAAACATTTAGTATTGAGTATTTTTAGTTCATAGTTATGATAACCTAGAACCGACAAGGCTATGTGTATGAAAGTTATTCTTTATTTATTTGTATACTACAAGAAGCATTTGACATTAGAACAATAATGACTAACACGAGCTAGAATGCATTGTTGAATAGTTTGATCGTTTGCACACCTCACGACCGATTAATAAAATGTAGATAAAACAAAATGATAAAAGCTTACAAAAGGCAGTTTCAACGGTAGAAAAACTGACATGAAAAAACTTGCTGTATCTTGTACTGCAATCTCGCATGCAGAGTATACAACAGAACGGAAAAAAGCATCAATTATTCAAATCTTGTTTTCTAGAATGCAATAACAAAATTCAACCGATACAAAGCTGCCAAACAATAAAATTGGAAAAAGTGCATTCGATCGAACCAGCAAGTATCTTTGATCAATCAAAAACAAGGATAAGTAAATACCTGAATTCTGGCAGTAAAAAAAGCCATCAGTGCAGGCAGCAGTGCCGGGCTCGTCGCTGCCATCGGCACAGTCGCAGTAGTCGTCATTGACTCTGTCGTAGGGTATGATAAGGCTACCGTCGAAGCACTCGAAATCCTTGTCCGGAGAGTAGAGCGTAAGCTTCGACAGAGGAATACCACGAATGTGGGGCAACTTGCCCGAGCCGGCTTGAGCTACGTGGCGGCCGAGCGTCTGGAGGAACACGGCCAGCGAGGTTAGGGCCAACAGCGCGAGCCCCTGCATCTTGACTCCAACTTATCTGTCTCTCCTCAGCGGCTGGTGCTCTGGCTATCACCGCCTATAGAAATCGAGCGTCGTCGATGAGTTTCGGGGTGTGAGAGGGTTCAAGTTATCGAGTATATTACTTACGGCGAGCAGCGGTATAGTCGGAATGTAGTACAACGTACCGTATAGGGTAGGTGCAGTCTGTAGATGTAGCGGCGTGTGGTAGGTAGGTGTAGTGTACTGTAGTATCAAGTAAGTAGTATATAGCTTGGCAGAAATTACAAGACACCTTTTGTGCGTCGCTGATGCGACGGTGTGGGTGTGCGCGACGTTGCCGGCGCGCAGAGAGCTCTCGCGGTGAATTTTTCGTAAAGGAGGTTAGGTCGCTGCGGCGCGCGAGATTCGAAATGCGCCGTGGCGTTCTTTTGCGTGCTTGTTTATTATAAATTATATTACTTATACACTAAGAGTGTTTTAAGCAAAGAAAAAATTTACTGTTATATTAAACATCACGTCTGTTTTTTCTTTTCTTTGTTTTAAAATTATTATTAATTTCGATAATAAAAACATTCGTTTACTGTGAGACAACTGTTGGTGCAATATCGTACTATGTAATTTTTGTACTTTATTACTTTTAAAAGTATAGTTACCATCATCACACAAAAGCTATTATATTCTAAAAACACGTATTTTACCAAAAATCAGTCTGATTTAATGCATTGCAAGTATACGTTATGTACTAAATTTGTCGAGCTAAGCGGATATTTTTAATAAAGTTAAATTATTCGCGGAATCTATGCACCGGGTCAGTATGTTGAATGAAATTTTATCAAAGGAAATTGTTATAGGGTTATTATCATAGGCACGGAGGTAGTTTCAGAGCGTGCGTCACGTTATTCAATAATTATGTGCCTATAAAGTTCCATTGTGAAAGCATTCTGGAGCAGTGTAATAGTAGGTGCACTACCCCCCCCCCTCCTGGCGATAAGCTATCAAAGTATCGATTTTTTAATAGGTATTTCGATACACCGCGCTGCGCGATAAGAGAGTTACTCGCGCGCAACCGGTTGTTTACGAAATTAAGTGTACACGTATATATGTATTATAAAGTCGATGAAAGCTTTCTGTTCTATAAAACACGTAGTAGAGTATTAGGATTGCGTTGAAATTGGCCTACATATTCCGAAGAGAGAGAGAGAGAGAGAGAGAGAGAGATACATCAATGTATCGTATATAACTGAAGAAACGGAAGAATTCCTTTGTCAGAAAATTCAAGCGTAATGGAAAGGATCGATTGCTAAGACGAAGAAGAAGAAGAGCGACAGGAATTTTCTCTTTTTTCGCAACGTCAAACACGTTTAATCAAAAGTCAATATTGAAAATCCAAAATCCATTTCCCGGCCCTCGTAATATCCTCCTCGATTCCACGAAAAAAAAAAAAAATCCTCAACGTTCCGCAAGCGCATTCCCATACACTCGATCCTCTCCAACGGCGGCCGCTGCACGAGCTGCAGCAGCCTGGAGTCCTTTGCTCCCTCTTATACTCTCGAGCGTCGCTGGAGGGAGTCGGCCGCGCGAATTCCGCGGCTCGAGTGCCGACGCTCTCGCAGCCAGTCTTATATATATAGGTATATTTATATATACACACACATATAGCTATAGGTACGTGCGCGAAGGGCTTCGTGCTGCAGGCGGTGGCTCCTTCTTGCTCTTTCTCCGGGAAGTCTTGGAGGAGAGGAGAGATAGGCAGGCTCTTTTACGCTGTTGAGCTTCGTGTATTATATGTATAAAAGCTGCGTTTATTATTTAATATTGTTGGGACGGATTTTTTTATTCGCTTTACGCGTGAGGATACGTGGAGAAAGTTTAATTTGTGGTAAATGAGCTGCGTTGTATATGTAGGCGTTTGTTCGGCAAACGTGATACTTGCACTTTTAATTAAAAAATCTCTGAACCTACTCTCGGTGTATTTTAATATAGCGGTGAATTTCCGTTATAATAGAAGCGTTATACGGAGTTTTTCTTGCGTTTTTATAATTGAAAGATTTTTCTCGAGATTTTGGTTTGATGCTGAACCGCAAATTTTTCGTAAATATCTGTAATACACCTGTTATATATATATGCGCTTCGCACCGAAGGCTTTTAAAAGTTTTGGAAACGTGTCATTTTACATGGAAGCCTTAGAAGCGTGAGCTAAGTCAGTTGTATCGTTTTCACGACACCCGATACTGCTATCTATGCTCTTTTAGAGGTATTTTTTTGTTAAGGAAAGGCTAACAAGTCTTCGAACAGCTCGAAAGATTGATTCACCGTTGGTATTTCATTGTAAACCTCGTGTAATTGAGATTGCAATCATGCATTGTGAAATTAACGCTAGAGTAGTAAAAATCATCACAATCTTTTACAACAACAAATCTCACCAAAACTTCTAAGTATTCCAAATACTTTGAAAATCCTCAACTGATATACCCTAACCAAAAAAAAGAAACCCCCATATAATATTAGCTAGAAAAATCCCTCACGCAGCAAGTCAGCGTTAAAGGGGCAAACTTCGCAGCCACGTCGGAGTGGGGGTCGCGCAACCGCCCGAGATTCAGCAACGGTGGCGGCGGCGGCTCGGTGTGATAGCGCTGCGAGACTCGCGGACGCGCCGATTGCGACAGAGCGCCAGTAGTTGTCCCGCTGGCGTCGTGGGGAGAGCATCGTTGCTGTTACCGCCGCCTTCTGATATAACCTCGCCTCTTCAGTGTGTTATTTTTTTTTCTCCAAGCCGCGCATGTGTTTACATTCTGACATCGCTCCTCTGATATACATCTCGCGTAAGCTTATTAGCCGCGATACAGGTACTTTTGAGGTTATGAACGTTTGACACATATAAACTGATAGAGAGAAAGAGAAACGAGAAAGAGATACGTGTAAGATGCTGGTGCGCGGTGTGGAATGTCGCGACTCGGGCTGAAGAAACATTCTGTGTATTATATGCACTTGCGAAAGAAGCCACGAGTAGCGATAAGGAGAAACCGAGCGCTGCTTTGTTTACCTGCCGGTGCAGTATAACAACAACGACTACGACGATACGGACCAGCGTTTGTGCGCGTTAGTCGGCGCTTTTTTTTCTCGTGAAAACGACGGTAGTATATATACAAGTAGATACATACAAACAACGCAGCTATAAGTGCTTTGGCTTCTTGTATCAAGCTCGTCGATCATGAGTGATGTCGACGGCTCCTCGACGAGCTGGCAGCCGAAGCAGTTCCTGGAGGACGATGTGGAGGGAGAAGTTGGACCGAGTCCTGCCGCAGCTTGTTTAAAGGTAAGCGAGTGTGTATAAGACAGATAAAAGTCTCTTGGATCGCGGGAGAGAGAGAGAGAGATGATTGTTGGTGGTTCTTTTTTGGTCGTTCGCTCGAGAGAGGAAGATGGATGTTGCGAAATAAACAAATCGCGCACTGATTTCACCTCAATACTCTTTTTATAGGTTGTATATACCGTAGATTGAAAATGTTCATATCGCTGCCGCTTGATTCTACCGTTTCGTTGTTGCCATTGGCACGGAAAGTTACGCAGGAATTGATTTGCATATTGATATTAAGCGAGCGCTCTGCTCTCTCTCTACTCTCGCATGATTTATGCACATTCGCGCAGAGATTTCGAAACGATTTTCTATGGCTCTCGGCGATGAAGCTCCTCCATTTGCTCTAATATCGCGAGATTTTCAAATGCTGTATACCGATCATTTTTACTATTTTCGCGCTCGAGGCTCCGCCGAGAGAGACTACTGTTGTTTATCGACGGCGCGTGTACTTACGGATTTCTAGCGATTTTTCGAATCTCTTCTGGGTAATGGAAACTTTCTATAGCGGGGAATTCTTGGAGCGATGTTGTGTCGATTTTTACTGAGAGAGTAAAGTAATATTCGATGATTTCGATGATTTTTCAAAAATGCTTACGTCTGCCACGTTTCAAAACCAAAACCAGCAACTATTATTTATTTTCCTAGTTTCTTGACGTCATCAACTTTCAGCTGAAAGGTAAAGTGCACGGCATCTGACTTTGTATACAATACACGTGAAGGTATATCGCTCACGTACTTTTTGAATTTACTCTATGCAACAATGAGATATCAGATTTAAAAAAAAAAAATGCTGAAATACCCGTAGAGACATGACGGCGGATTATAAACTTCGTTTAGCTGACAATGAAAAATATGAATATTATGAAATTCTTCGAAATCCAAAACTGATATACGTCGTATTCACGATTTCTGCAGTCTGATGGTTCGTTAATATTTTTGAGATGAAAGCTTTGTTCAGAATCTGAGAATGCACTTCGTTGGTTTATTTTCGAATTTTTTCAGGTAAATTATTTATGACGCGCTTTCACAGTAACATGCCAAAACGGAAATGAACATAAATATAAACATCGGAATAATGATAATAAATTCCGAATGAACGTTGATTCAGGAGCGAAAGAAATAAGCACCAGGCATTGTTATTTTGATAATATGCATAATAACATCATCGAAAATTTCTGTTATAATGATAATACTTTTTCCCAACACGTGCATGAAATGGGCCTCTTTTCATGCCTAAAAGTAGCGTAGAAAATCGTCCATTCCAAGCGTGTTAAAAAAAGTTGAAGTTCAAGCGGGGAGAAAAAAAATTTCTCCCCGCTAGAGAGGGG